>CM068586.1:26457337-26491848 GCA_035048485.1 Pteria penguin | reverse complement strand
GATATTCGATTATCAGGAGAGGTTGAGCAGATGTGCGATTATCAGGAGAAGTTGAGCAGACGTACAATTAACAGCAGAGATTGAGTAGACTTACGATTATCAGGAGAGGTTGAGCAGACGTATGATTATCAGGAGAGGTTGAGTAGGCTTACGATTATCAGGACAGGTTGAGCAGATGTACGATTATGAGGAGAGGTTGAGTAGATGTACGATTATCAGAAGAGGTTGAGTAGACGTAGCGACTCAAATCATAAATAATTACAGATAATAGGCTCTCTTTCTCTCTCGGTTTTGTGGTTTTTGTTTTGTTTTTGTTTTTGTGATTTTAGGGAGGAGGGATGTCCTCTCTATACCCCTGAATCCGCCACTTTTGGGCACTAATATCTTAAACACATATGGACATTTTGCATTCTGTCTGCCCTCTTTTTCTCAGCAGTAGACAACATTCCATATTTTGTGTGATCTTTTGCTTTTATTTAAAGGTTTGACTACATTTGGTTTTACTAATTAATAAATAATAAATTATTCTCTTTTATCATGATAAAAAGGATATCTCTTTATGAAGTGAAACTTATCTTCATTGTCGCTATATCTACAACGAATATATATACGTTGACTTCGATCAATGAATGAGTGAATATTACTCAGAGAAATATCAGAGAAAATATATGTTTGAATGTGAAGAGATGTCATTTAATGATCTGTAGGAGTTTGATTTACTACAATGCTCATTATTAGCATTTCTTACATAGTAGTATTGTTTTGTAGTGTATATATGTGATCTTCATCTGGTACACTTACATATTATACTGATTGATTTGAAATTACAAGTGATTTCCAAATTCGTTCCCTGAAATTAAGTGTATCTCATGCATAGGAAGACCAAACAGTTTATAGGAGCAATGTGATATTATTAACCCGCGTATTCTATTTATTATGTAAGTACATTACCAGTTCGGTTCAGTGGTTCATGTATGGCACTTATTATATAGGTAGATCACTAGTTTGGAAGTTTCCACGGCCAGTGGTTCACGGGTGGCACTTACTATATAGATAGATCATCAGTTCGGAAGTTTCCACGGCCAGTGGTTCACGGGTGGCACTTACTATATAGATAGATCATCAGTTCGGAAGTTTCCACGGCCAGTGGTTCACGTGTGGCACTTACTATATAGGTAGATCATCAGTTCGGAAGTTTCCACGGCCAGTGGTTCACGTGTGGCACTTACTATATAGGTAGATCACCAGTTCGGAAGATTCCACGGCCAGTGGTTCATGTGTGGCATTTATTACATATGTGATCTTCAGTTCGGAAGTTTCCACGGCCAGTGGTTCACGTGTGGCACTCATTATACAGGTAGATCCCAGTTCGGAAGTTCCCACGGCCATTGGTTCAAGTGTGGCACTTATTATTATATATAGATAGATCACCAGTTTGGAGGTTTCCCCGGCTTGTGGTTCACGTGTGGCACTCATTATATAACTAGATCACCAGTTCAGAAGTTCCCACGGCCAGTGGTTCCCTTGTGATACATATCATATAGGTAGATCATCTGTTCGGAAGTTTCCCGGCCATTGGTTCACGTATGGCACTTATAATTATATATAGGTAGATCATCAGTTTGGAAGTTTCCACGGCCAGTGGTTTACGTGTGACGCTTACTGTATATAGGTAGATCACCAGTTTGGAAGTTTTCACGGCCAGTGGTTCACGTGTGGCACTTACTATATAGGTAGATCACCAGTTCGGATGTTTCCATGGCAGTAGTTCACGTGTGGCACTTATTATATAGGTAGATTACCAGTTCGGAAGTTTCCACGGCCATTGGTTCATGTGTGGCCTTATTATTATATATAGGTAGATCACCAGTTTGGAGGTTTCCTCGGCCAGTGGTTCACGTGTGGCACTCATTATATATCTAGATCACCAGTTGGAAGTTTCCACGGCCAGTAGTTCACGTGTGGCACTCATTATATATCTAGATCACCAGTTGGAAGTTTCCATGGCCAGTGGTTCACATGTGGCACTTAATATATAGGTAGATCACCATTTTTGTTAAGTTTCCGCGGCCAGTGGTTCACGTGTGGCACTTATTATATAGGTAGGTCACGAGTACGGAGGTTTCCACGGCCAGTGGTTCACGTATGGCACTTATTATTATTATATAGGTAGATCATCAGTTAGGAAGATTCCACGGCCAGTGGTTCACGTGTGAGGTGTGGCACTTATTATATAGGTAGATCACTAGTTTGGAAGTTTCCACGGCCAGTGGTTCACGTGTGGCACTTACTATATAGGTAGATCACGAGTTCAAAGTTTCTACGGCCATTGATTCACATATGGCACTTATTATTATTATATAGGTAGATCACCAGTACGGAAGTTTCAACGGCAGTGGTTCACGTGTGGCACTTATTATATAGGTAGATCACCAGTTCGGAAGTTTCCACGGCCAGTGGTTCACGTATGGCACTTAGTATTATTATATAGGTAGATCACTAGTTAGGAAGATTCCACGGCAGTGGTTCACGTGTGGCACTCACTATATAGGTAGATCACCAGTTCGGAAGTTTCCACGGCCAGTGGTTCACGTATGGCACTTATTATTATTACATAGGTAGACCATCAGTTCGGAAGTTTCAACGGCAGTGGTTCACGTGTGGCACTTATTACATAGGTAGATAACCAGTTCGGAAGTTTCCACGGCGAGTGGTTCACGTGTGGCACTTATTATATAGGTAGATCACCAGTTCGGCTTATTATTTAGGTAGATCACCAGTTCGGCAGTTTCCACGACCATTGGTTCACGTGTGGCACTTACTATATAGGTAGATCACGAGTTCAAAGTTTCTACGGCCATTGATTCACATATGGCACTTATTATTATTATATAGGTAGATCACCAGTTCAGAAGTTTCAACGGCAGTGGTTCACTTGTGACACTTATTATTTAGGTAGATCACCAGTTCCGCAGTTTCCACGGCCATTGGTTCACGTGTGGCACTTATTATATAGGTAGATCACTTGTTTGGAAGTTTCCACGGCAGTTGTTCACGTGTGGCACGTATTATATAGGTAGATCACCAGTTCGGAAGTTTCCACGGCAGTGGTTCACGTGCGGCACTTATTATATAGGTAGATCTCGAGTTCAAAGTTTCCACGGCCATTGGTTCACATATGGCACTTATTATTATTATATAGGTAGATCACCAGTTCGGAAGTTTCAACGGCAGTGGTTCACGTGTGGCACTTATTATATAGGTAGATCACTAGTTTGGAAGTTTCCACGACCAGTGGTTCACGTGTGGCACTTATTATTATTATATAGGTAGATCACCAGTTCGGAAGTTTCAACGGCAGTGGTTCACGTGTGGCACTTATTATATAGGTAGATAACCAGTTCAGAAGTTTCCACGACCAGTGGTTCACGTGTGGCACTTATTATATAGGTAGATCACCAGTTCGGAAGTTTCCACGGCAGTGGTTCACGTGTGAGGTGTGGCACTTTTTATATAGGTAGATCATCAGTTTGGAAGTTTCCACGGTCAGTAGATTTTCGAGCCATGTTCACGGACACGACACTTAATACACATTGCCTGGGTCTATCCAGCTGTTATAATGTATAACTACGTCAAGTGTGAAGTGAACCTATTATAAACTAGTGCCATTCCACGGAGGGGGGGGGGGTCTGACTTTCATCCTCTGGTACCATTGACATCATTTATAAGCTTTGTCGTTATGAGTCTTCATAGCTAAGATTATTTTTGAATTTATTAAATTTCACAAGTTACATGAATTTTACTCTGTGTCAAAAAAACAAAAACAAAAGCAAAAAAAAAAAAAATAATAATAAAGAGAAAAAAAGAGAACCCTCCCCCCCCCCAAAAAAAAACCCCTCACAAACCAAAATTTAATGAATAAAAAAATTACATGTAATAATAACGCACTTAGAACTCGAGTTATCCTTCTTTGTCAATTAGCCAAGTCATCGTCATTTTGAAAAACATTCCGCTCTTGATCCCCATCTTAAAAAATAAATTTCGATTTAGCACAACGCACCGAAGATAAACGCGATACATTTGAACTTAATGATGAGATTATACATCACTTTTTTCAAGATGTCAGTCACCTCCTATTTCATCGTGAGATACGACTGAATTTTAAGATCGACGTACAACACAATCAACCAACCTTCACCTAAAACGGCAGTGACTTTACCTTAATTCAATTAAAATATTTTTCAGATCAATTAATTATTATATAGCCATTTCATAGAATCCATTATCAAGATCGACATGTTGCCTCACACTCAAGCGGAGACTCCGGGCGCGTTACATGTACACACGAACATTACATTGATTGATTGATTGATTATTGTTTTACGTCACACCACGAATATTTCACATACATGGTGACGGCATCTGCCTGATGCGGGGCATACAAATTTTGACCTTTGCAACGGACCCACCCGAAGCAGTGAGGGATCTTTAACGTGCCGTGCATACCACGACACGGGGCCTCGGTTTTTACTGTCTCATCCGAAAGACATGACACCGGCATGACCAGAGCGGGAATCGAACCCCGGTCTCCCGATCAGGAGTCCGACGCGATACCACTAGGCCACGCCGGCTTCACGAACATTACAGATATGGTATGATATGGTATGATATGATATGATATGAAGTAAAAGATTACAATTTTATTTATTGTTTTATCCCAATCATGGCATGTAAGTACATGACTACTACTACTACTACTACTACTACTACTACTACTACTACTAGAATTGGTATTTTCGTTATTAAACATGCCATGCGTTAATATTGTAGTTTTACATCCCTGCAGTATAGATGCTTCTGTACTCGGAATCTTATCTGTAGTCACAGCCAGGAAACACTGTAGAAGTGATGAATATATTTAAAGAAATTTTGGAGAAGTGATGAATACACCAGAGATAGTAGCGAACAATTACAAACAATGCCATATAATCTCGTTATTTTACTATTGATACATTCTTGTATTGCAAGGCTACGCTCGGCATCTCTGAACATCAAAGACAAAAGAAAACACCTCAGGAACGCTATATAAATAACCACTAAAGAATCATTCAGATAATCTTAATCCCCGAAGAGTAAAATGTTTCATTCCATAGGAACAATAATAGAGAAAAAGGAATTTCGATCCAATGTAAATTCAATTATAAGAGCTTGCGTGACATAACAAACATGTTCTAAATTTGAGAATTTTAGATAAAGCGACAGCAAGTAAAATGCTCAGGGATGAGCGAGCACCTGACCTAACCCATTCAGAGATCAAACTGATGGAAATTAGCTGTACATTCACGTGTTACAAATTATACTGCTTCGGGTCAAGCATACCGCTCTGCAGTGAAAAGGAGGGGGGTTATCGATCGGAAGGCCGCAGTTTACCGATTGTGACCGAAATTATGATATTAAGATGGGGTAAAATTTACCGTCTTACTCCCTGAGTCAGTCACCGATACGGAAGTTAGGATTCAGAGAGGCGCCCGTCTTCTCACCCATCTGTCTCAAGTCTTCAAGGTCTAGTGCTCATCTATCCTCTAACATCCTACATCCACCACGCTGACCGCTGCCTTAACCCTATATCCACCGCGATGATCACTGCCTTACTTCTTATATCCACCATGATGACCGCTTACTTACATCCTACATCCATCACGATCATCGCTGCCTTACATTCTACATCCACCAAGACGACCGTTGCCTTACATCCAACCTTCACCATGATGACCGCTGTCTTAATTCTAACATCCACCACGATGACCATTGCCTTACACCCTACATCAGCCACGATGACCGATGCCTTGCATCCTACATCCACCATGATGATCGCTGCCTTACATCCTACATCCACCACGATGATCGCTGCCGATCAATGCCTTACATCCTACATCCACCACGATGACCGTTGCCTTACATCCTACATTCACCACGATGACCGATGCCTTACATCCTACATTCACCACGATGACCGCTGCCTTACATCCTACATCTACCATGATGACCGCTGCCTTACATCCTACATCCACCACGATGACCGCTGCCTTACATCCTACATTCACCACGATGACCGATGCCTTACATCCTACATTCACCACGATGACCGCTGCCTTACATCCTACATCTACCATGATGACCGCTGCCTTACATCCTACATCCACCACGATGACCGCTGCCTTACATCCTACATCCACCACGATGACCGTTGCTTTACATCCTACATTCACCACGATGACCGCTGCCTTACATCCTACATCTACCATGATGACGGCTGCCTTACATCCTACATCCACCACGATGACCGCTGCCTTACATCCTACATCCACCATGATGACCGATGCCTTACATCCTACATCTACCATGATGACCGCTGCCTTACATCCTACATCCACCACGATGACCGCTGCCTTACATCCTACATCCACCACGATGACCGTTGCCTTACATCCTACATTCACCATGATGACCGATGCCTTATATCCTACATATACCATGATGACCGCTGCCTTACATCCTACATCCACCACGATGACCGCTGCCTTACATCCTACATCCACCACGATAAACACTGCCTTACATTCTACATCCACCGCGATGACCACTGCCTTACATCCTACATCACAACGAAAACCGCTGCCTTACATCTTACATCCACCACGATGCCCACTGCCTTACATCATACATCCACCACGATGACCGCTGCCTTACATCCTGCATCCACCACGATGACCATTGCCTTACATCATACATCCACCACGATGCCCACTGCCTTACATCATACATCCACCACGATGACCGCTGCCTTATATCATACATCCACCACATCTTTTTCGATTTCATAATTAATGCTAATAGAGTTTTGATAAAAATACTACTAGTTTTACAAAGATGTATTTGAAGACAAAAACTATCGATGAAGTTGATAGAGTTCATCCCTCTGGATATTATTGAGGTAGACTAGTATTTGCTTGATTATAGGTCTTGATGTCTTACATCTTTTGCTTTATCGAGTTAATAGCATTATCTACATTTCTGTTTACGTTACAGTATATATAGATGTAGTCAAATATTTCTTCGTGTTAAATATTTACAGACTCATTGATTCCAAGATTGGGGGATAGGGCATCATCACGAGTCAAGGGGATGCGCTACGTAAAGAGAGAAGTTTACGTAGCGCATCCCCTTGACTCGTGAAGATGGGGATAGGATGGGGAGGGTGTTAACAAGCTTAAAACGTAATTTACACTCTCTGTTGTATTTTTACTTTTTGCATTATAAATTTAAAAAAAAAACTTATACTTAAGTAAATGTTTTAAAGCATATGGTGTAGTTTAAGCATAAGCAATATTAAAAAAGGAGAGATCTCTCCACGTGATTATTTTACCGTTATCGGTCAACTCGGCATCACTTTACAGGTATATTATTATTTATTAGGTTTGTTACTGACCTTACACGGAAATATGTCGGGTTGATAAAGCCCATAGAGGGCGAGGCTAGCGCCTCGCCCTCTATGGGCTTTATCAACCCGACATAGCGCCTCGCCCTCTATGGGCTTTATCAACCCGACATATTTCCGTGTAAGGTCAGTAACAAACCTAATAACTAACGCCTCGCCCTGTATGGGCTTTATTAACCCGACATATTTCCGTGTAAGGTCAGCAACAAACATAATAACTGTTTCATTTTGTCGAGGACAATTTACCGTACACACAAATGATCAGTTCCCGAACACCAACGTAGTTTATATCATGATTGCTTATTGTCCGCCATTGCCGTACAAATTTTTACAACTGACTCTACACAAGAATTTATAGGTCAGTCACATGACCAAAATCAAACATTTCCATTGGGTCAAACTAGTCCGAGGCCAAAGAGGCCAAATAAATGTATATATAAGACATCGTGTAAAATAGGATAAACGTTTATTTAAACCCCTGTGGGAGGGGATGGGAGAAAAGAAAAGAAAAGTTAGAGAACCCTCAAATGAAAAAACACACTTTCGCACAAAATAAGAAAGTAGCAGATATTCATAGAATATCAAATTGGCAGTTTCAAAGGAAGGATATATACATTGTATGCGCAACGGACATTTTAAATGATGTAAGAGGTCCAATATCCGACGAACCGCGGTTTTATTTTTGTGTGTGTGGGGGGGGGGGGTGTGAGGGGGGGTATTTTCATTGTGACGTTGATGTCACAGTAATTGAGTTCTTTGGTTAAACAGAGTCGTTTCCCATTTGGGACGATACCTGGTGTAAAACAATTATAACGCCATAAATTTCCTAGGGAAACGTCATTTGTGGACTATCATTTCCCCAAGTTTTAGACCGGTTTCCATAGAATTTGATGACCTAACAATTACTTCATGTCAGATATCGTCTGAAATAGGAAGTAACTCTGTGAAACGAAAAGACAGAATATGACACAAATCTGGGCGGCAAAAACATCATTTATCTGATACTGCCCCTTAAATCATAAAAAATTCACCCTTCTACGATTTTTATTTTGATGACTTCACCTGAGGTCCGACAAAACTCCAACAAAACGTCATAAATGGAGCAATTGAAAATCGTCTGAATGTCACGTTCTCTTATGAATCGTGGAATGTCACGTTCTCTTATGATTCGTGGAAGGATGAATTGGAAGCCAGGTCTATCGACCCTTCCATTAACGCTCGAACAATTGTGAAATCGAATGACGTCACAATACCTGATTCCTAGGTCATACCTCGTACAAACATCATAAAATGTATTAAAAATGTATTGTGATGTCACAAAAAAGACAAACATTCCGCCAAAATGATGGGTCAATTAGGACACTGCCGTTATATATAAACGTGAAACGTTTAAATTTGTTCATTGTCCGTCTGCTGTACCCAAGATCCGCCAGTCACTGTGTCATGAACAGTTCTCGACCAATGTCACTTCTTACAGTCAAACCAATCTTTCTTCCGTCCTAAGTCGTCAAAAGAGCTATGAAAATCAGTAATTCTATCTTTTGATTGAAACTCCGCACAGACGAAAAGTAATTTGAGGAAGTCATCTAAATAGCTTTTGTCCGCACACTTTCTAAAATGAAATTATAAGAACATTATGTAGAACCAATCAAGGGCCTTTATGACACTATCGTTTTTCATATTCATTTAAATCAATTCTTGTCCAATAATGACCGCGTCACATTCTCCACCATTAGTGTTAGGCCTCTGAATTCGCTTTACAGATAATCACCACAAATATAATGATACATTCTGTTTTGTTGGAGAGGAATCAAGGCGTTATAGCTCGTAATCAGTATGCCAATAATACAAATCATCCTCTTCTTTTACGAGTTCGTTAGGCGATAGAACGTCTTACTTTAATATTAATCTTCATATTGAAGAAATGTTTAAACGAAGTGATTAGCAGTGATTATAGGCCTTCACATGGTGAGGGATTCCAGGCAAAAGAATACCTCGTCCACTCTGAGATTATCCCATCGTGATTTCTTCGTAGAAATTGTTCATTTTCTCCATAATTTCTGTGTGAAATAATCAACACGATATGGCGATAGAAGAACACCGACGGTCGAGCATATGCACTCAGATTATGAAATATTAGAATATTAGAAAGTTCAAAGATCAAAGGTTTCTTCCCATATTTTTCTGACCGTGGATTATATTTTGTATAATGTCATCAAACAACTGGTAAACACATATATGCTACATTTTTTTTTTCAGATATGTTTATTGTTAAATCAGTTTTCTTCTGCTCACTTCGCTCGACAGGCCAGGACATCATAACGGCTAATGTGGGCAACTTTAATGAAATATATCTTTTCACAGAAACAAGCTGAAATATATCATTTCACAGAAACAAGCAATACTACCTACTTCGTTAGGTAACAACAAATGATTCATATATACTACTCTCAAGATGAAACGGAGACATTTCGTAAAAACAATTATAGATTTTAATGACATATTGTATATGTGATCATACTGATTAAAGATCTGTAGAATTCAGAATATGGGGATGAATGTGCTCTATAGTGGATCGAGATAAATTTGTTCAGTGGTGGATCGAGATGAATGGCTTATGGTGGATCGATATTGAATCTGCTCTATGGTGGATCGAGATGAATCTGTTCTATGGTAGATCAAGATGAATCTGTCTATGGTAAATCGAGATGAATCTGCTCAATAGTGGATCGAGATGACTGTGCTCTATGGTGGATCGAGATGAATCCGTTTAATGGTGGATCGAGAGGAATCTGCTCTATAGTGGATTGAGATGAATCTGTTCTATGGTACATCGAGATGAATCTGTTTATGGTGGATCGAGATGAATCTGCTCTATGGTGGATCGAGATGAATCTGCTCTAAGGTGGATCGAGATGAATCTGTTCTATGGTGGATCGAAATGAATCTGTTCTATGGTAGATCGAGATGAATCTGCTCTATAGTGGATCGAGATGAATCTGTTTAATGGTGGATCGAGATGAATCTGCTCTATAGTGGATTGAGATGAATCTGTTCTATGGTACATCGAGATGAATCTGTTTATGGTGGATCGAGATGAATCTGCTCTATGGTGGATCGAGATGAATCTGCTCTGTGGTGGATCCAGATGAATCTGCTTTATAGTGGATCGAGATGAATCTGCTCAATGGTATTTCGAGATGAATCTGCTCTATGGTGGATTGAGATGAATCTGCTCAATGGTGTTTCGAGATTAATCTACTCTATAGTGGATCGAGATGAATCTGTTCTATGGTGGATCAAGATGAATCTGCTCTATAGTGGATCGAGACGAATATCCTCTGTGGTGGATCGTTATCGTTCATATACCACGTGACTGATGTATTCATAACTAATGTGACAGACGAATACGCAACAGACAGAGATTTAAGTACCAGATCAAGTAAAGGTTTACAATCATAGGTCTCTGGTTGTACGTGACTTCAGATGTGATGGTGTTGTACTCTTTCCATCAATGCAATAACAGTATATAAAACACAGAGATTATATCTCTCTTTTCCAAGTTCTAGAATTTATTGTAATTCACAATTACGTTATCCTATCATTATTATATATCACATCCAGAAGTCCTTCAGATTCTAAGGGTTGACACAATTCTATTCATGATTATCTTTACAAATACATGTATATCTTCAAGTTATTTTGATATGAATGATTTATTAATGTTTATTAATGTTTGATGATGGGTTTTTTTGTTTTGTTTGTTTTTTGTTTTGGTTTTGTATTGTTTGTTTGGGTGGGGGGGGTGTTTTGTTTTGTTTGTTTTCCACTATATTGTTTTGATGTTATAAGCAAGCCGTTGTAACCCGGGGATAAAATGTTTCATGTCGTTAATCTGATGTGTAATGACATGCGCGGATCCAGAAATTTTTGTCAGAGGGGGTCCAACCAAAAAAGGTAAATTTTTCTCTTAGACGAGGGGGGGTCCAACCCCCAAAATGCCCAAATATTACTTTTTTGGTAAAATTTTCGGATTCCAGGGGGTCCAGACCCCCTAACCCCCCCCCCCTTCTGTATCCGCGCATGAATGTTGTAGTATAAATTTGTCATATAAATGAATGTTTACATTGATCAGATGTGTGATACGATATTATCGAATTGATCGTAATTATCAAGTGCCCCAGGCATAGTACATGTATATTGTGAGGAGATTATCATGCATTATGTATGGTGAGGTGATTACCACATATAGTACATGTATATTGTGAGGAGATTATCATGTATTATGTATGGTGAGGTGATTACCACATATAGTACATGTATATCGTGAGGAGATTACCATGCATTATGTATAGTGAGGTGATTACCACATATAGTACATGTATATTGTGAGGAGATTATCATGCATTATGTATGGTGAGGTGATTACCACATATAGTACATGTATATTGTGAGGAGATTATCATGTATTATGTATGGTGAGGTGATTACCACATATAGTACATGTATATTGTGAGGAGATTATTATGTATTATGTATGGTGAGGTGATTACCACATATAGTACATGTATATTGTGAGGAGATTATCATGTATTATGTATAGTGAGGTGATTACCACATATAGTACATGTATATTGTGGGAAGATTATCATCCATTATGTATGGTGAGGTGATTACCACATATAGTACATGTATATTGTAATGGGATTATCATGCATTATGTATGGTGAGGTGATTACCACATATAGTACATGTATATTGTGAGGAGATTATCATGCATTATGTATGGTGAGGTGATTACCACGTATAGTACATGCATATTGTGAGGAGATTATCATGTATTATGTATGGTGAGGTGATTACCACATATAGTACATGTATATTGTGAGGAGATTACCATGTATTATGTATGGTGAGGTGATTACCACATATAGTGCATGTATCTTGTGAGGAGATTATCATGTATTATGTATGGTGAGGTGATTACCACAGAGAGTACATGTATATTGTGAGGAGATTATTATGTATTATGTATGGTGAGGTGATTACCACATGTAGTACATGTATATTGTGAGGAGATTATCATGTATTATGGATGGTGAGGTGATTACCACATATAGTACATGTATATTGTGAGGAGATTATCATGTATTATGTATGGTGAGGTGAATACCACAGATAGTACATGTATATTGTGATGAGATTATCATGTATTATGTATAGTGAGGTGATTACCACATATAGTACATGTAAATTGTGGGAAGGTTATCATGCATTATGTATGGTGAGGTTATTACCACATATAGTACATGTATATTGTAATGGGATTATCATGCATTATGTATGGTGAGGTGATTACCACATATAGTACATGTATATTGTGAGGAGATTATCATGCATTATGTATGGTGAGGTGATTACCACGTATAGTACATGTATATTGTGAGGAGATTATCATGTATTATGTATGGACAGGTGATTACCACGTATAGTACATGTATATTGTGAGGAGATTATCATGTATTATGTATGGTGTGGTGATATCCACATATAGTACATGTATATTGTGAGAAGATTACCATGTATTAAGTATAGTGAGGTGTTTACAACATATAGTACATGTATATTGTAATGGGATTATCATGTATTATGTATGGTGAGGTGATTACCACATATACTACATGTATATTGTGAGGAGACTACCATGTATTATGTATGGTGAGGTGATCACCACATATAGTACATGTATATTGTGAGGCTATTATCATGTATTATGTATGGTAAGGTGATTACCACATATAGTACATGTATATTGTGAGGAGAGTATCATGCATTATGTATAGTGAGGTGATTACCACATATAGTACATGTATATTGTGAGAAGATTACCATGTATTAAGTATAGTGAGGTGTTTACCACATATAGTACATGTATATTGTAATGGGATTATCATGCATTATGTATGGTGAGGTGATTACCACATATAGTACAGGTATATTGTGAGGAGATTATCATGCATTATGTATAATGAGGTGATTACCACGTATAGTACATGTATATTGTGAGGAAATTATCATGTATTATGTATGGTGAGGTGATCACCACATATAGTACATGTATATTGTGAGGAGATTATCATGTATTATGTATGGTGAGGTGATTACCACGTATAGTACATGTATATTGTGAGGAGATTATCATGTATTATGTATGGTGAGGTGATTACCACGTATATTACATGTATATTGTAAGGAGATTACCATGTATTAAGTATAGTGAGGTGATTACCGCATATAGTACATGTATGTTGTAATGGGATTATCATGCATTATGTATTGTGAGGTGATTACCACATATAGTACATGTATATTGTGAGGAGATTATCATGCATTATGTATGGTGAGGTGAATACCACATATAGTACATGTATATTTTGAGGAGATTATCATGTATTATGTATGGTGAGGTGATTACCACATATAGTTCATGTATATTGTGAGGAGATTATCATGTATTATATATGGTGAGGTGATTACCACGTATAGTACATGTATATTGTGAGGAGATTATCATGTATTATGTATGGTGAGGTGATTACCACATATAGTGCATGTATATTGCGAGGAGATTATCATGCATTATATATAGTGAGGGGATTACCACATATAGTACATGTATATTGTGAGGAGATTATCATGTATTATGTATGGTGAGGTGATTACCACATATAGTACATGTATATTGTGAGGAGATTATCATGCATTATGTATGGTGAGGTGATTACCACATATAGTACATGTATATTGTGAGGAGATTATCATGTATTATGTATGGTGAGGTGATTACCACGTATAGTACATGTATATTGTGAGGAGATTATCATGTATTATGTATGGTGAGGTGATTACCACATATACTACATGTATATTGTGAGGAGATTATCATGCATTATATATAGTGAGGTGATTACCACATATAGTACATGTATATTGTGAGGAGATTATCATGTATTATGTATGGTAAGGTGATTACCACATATCGTACATGTATATTGTAATGGGATTATCATGCATTATGTATAGTGAGGTGATTACCACATATAGTACATGTATATTGCGAGGAGATTATCATGCATTCTGTATGGTGAGGTGATTACAACATATAGTACATGTATATTGTGAGGAGACTACCATGTATTATGTATGGTGAGGTGATTACCACAGAGAGTACATGTATATTGTGAGGAGATTATTATGTATTATGTATGGTGAGGTGATTACCACATATAGTACATGTATATTGTGAGGAGATTATCATGTATTATGTATAGTGAGGTGATTACCACATATAGTACATGTATATTGTGGGAAGATTATCATGCATTATGTATGGTGAGGTGATTACCACATATAGTACATGTATATTGTAATGGGATTATCATGCATTATGTATGGTGAGGTGATTACCACATATAGTACATGTATATTGTGAGGAGATTATCATGCATTATGTATGGTGAGGTGATTACCACGTATAGTACATGCATATTGTGAGGAGATTATCATGTATTATGTATGGTGAGGTGATTACCACATATAGTACATGTATATTGTGAGGAGATTACCATGTATTATGTATGGTGAGGTGATTACCACATATAGTGCATGTATCTTGTGAGGAGATTATCATGTATTATGTATGGTGAGGTGATTACCACAGAGAGTACATGTATATTGTGAGGAGATTATTATGTATTATGTATGGTGAGGTGATTACCACATGTAGTACATGTATATTGTGAGGAGATTATCATGTATTATATATGGTGAGGTGATTACCACGTATAGTACATGTATATTGTGAGGAGATTATCATGTATTATGTATGGTGAGGTGATTACCACATATAGTGCATGTATATTGCGAGGAGATTATCATGCATTATATATAGTGAGGGGATTACCACATATAGTACATGTATATTGTGAGGAGATTATCATGTATTATGTATGGTGAGGTGATTACCACATATAGTACATGTATATTGTGAGGAGATTATCATGCATTATGTATGGTGAGGTGATTACCACATATAGTACATGTATATTGTGAGGAGATTATCATGTATTATGTATGGTGAGGTGATTACCACGTATAGTACATGTATATTGTGAGGAGATTATCATGTATTATGTATGGTGAGGTGATTACCACATATACTACATGTATATTGTGAGGAGATTATCATGCATTATATATAGTGAGGTGATTACCACATATAGTACATGTATATTGTGAGGAGATTATCATGTATTATGTATGGTAAGGTGATTACCACATATCGTACATGTATATTGTAATGGGATTATCATGCATTATGTATAGTGAGGTGATTACCACATATAGTACATGTATATTGCGAGGAGATTATCATGCATTCTGTATGGTGAGGTGATTACAACATATAGTACATGTATATTGTGAGGAGACTACCATGTATTATGTATGGTGAGGTGATTACCACAGAGAGTACATGTATATTGTGAGGAGATTATTATGTATTATGTATGGTGAGGTGATTACCACATATAGTACATGTATATTGTGAGGAGATTATCATGTATTATGTATAGTGAGGTGATTACCACATATAGTACATGTATATTGTGGGAAGATTATCATGCATTATGTATGGTGAGGTGATTACCACATATAGTACATGTATATTGTAATGGGATTATCATGCATTATGTATGGTGAGGTGATTACCACATATAGTACATGTATATTGTGAGGAGATTATCATGCATTATGTATGGTGAGGTGATTACCACGTATAGTACATGCATATTGTGAGGAGATTATCATGTATTATGTATGGTGAGGTGATTACCACATATAGTACATGTATATTGTGAGGAGATTACCATGTATTATGTATGGTGAGGTGATTACCACATATAGTGCATGTATCTTGTGAGGAGATTATCATGTATTATGTATGGTGAGGTGATTACCACAGAGAGTACATGTATATTGTGAGGAGATTATTATGTATTATGTATGGTGAGGTGATTACCACATGTAGTACATGTATATTGTGAGGAGATTATCATGTATTATGGATGGTGAGGTGATTACCACATATAGTACATGTATATTGTGAGGAGATTATCATGTATTATGTATGGTGAGGTGAATACCACAGATAGTACATGTATATTGTGAGGAGATTATCATGTATTTTGTATAGTGAGGTGATTACCACATATAGTACATGTAAATTGTGGGAAGATTATCATGCATTATGTATGGTGAGGTTATTACCACATATAGTACATGTATATTGTAATGGGATTATCATGCATTATGTATGGTGAGGTGATTACCACATATAGTACATGTATATTGTGAGGAGATTATCATGCATTATGTATGGTGAGGTGATTACCACGTATAGTACATGTATATTGTGAGGAGATTATCATGTATTATGTATGGAGAGGTGATTACCACGTATAGTACATGTATATTGTGAGGAGATTATCATGTATTATGTATGGTGAGGTGATATCCACATATAGTACATGTATATTGTGAGAAGATTACCATGTATTAAGTATAGTGAGGTGTTTACAACATATAGTACATGTATATTGTAATGGGATTATCATGTATTATGTATGGTGAGGTGATTACCACATATACTACATGTATATTGTGAGGAGACTACCATGTATTATGTATGGTGAGGTGATCACCACATATAGTACATGTATATTGTGAGGAGAGTATCATGCATTATGTATAGTGAGGTGATTACCACATATAGTACATGTATATTGTGAGAAGATTACCATGTATTAAGTATAGTGAGGTGTTTACCACATATAGTACATGTATATTGTAATGGGATTATCATGCATTATGTATGGTGAGGTGATTACCACATATAGTACAGGTATATTGTGAGGAGATTATCATGCATTATGTATAGTGAGGTGATTACCACGTATAGTACATGTATATTGTGAGGAGATTATCATGTATTATGTATGGTGAGGTGATCACCACATATAGTACATGTATATTGTGAGGAGATTATCATGTATTATGTATGGTGAGGTGATTACCACGTATAGTACATGTATATTGTGAGGAGATTATCATCTATTATGTATGGTGAGGTGATTACCACGTATATTACATGTATATTGTAAGGAGATTACCATGTATTAAGTATAGTGAGGTGATTACCGCATATAGTACATGTATGTTGTAATGGGATTATCATGCATTATGTATTGTGAGGTGATTACCACATATAGTACATGTATATTGTGAGGAGATTATCATGCATTATGTATGGTGAGGTGAATACCACATATAGTACATGTATATTTTGAGGAGATTATCATGCATTATGTATGGTGAGGTGATTACCACATATAGTTCATGTATATTGTGAGGAGATTATCATGTATTATATATGGTGAGGTGATTACCACGTATAGTACATGTATATTGTGAGGAGATTATCATGTATTATGTATGGTGAGGTGATTACCACATATAGTGCATGTATATTGCGAGGAGATTATCATGCATTATATATAGTGAGGGGATTACCACATATAGTACATGTATATTGTGAGGAGATTATCATGTATTATGTATGGTGAGGTGATTACCACATATAGTACATGTATATTGTGAGGAGATTATCATGCATTATGTATGGTGAGGTGATTACCACATATAGTACATGTATATTGTGAGGAGATTATCATGTATTATGTATGGTGAGGTGATTACCACATATAGTACATGTATATTGTGAGGAGATTATCATGAATTATGTATGGTGAGGTGATTACCACATATAGTACATGTATATTGTGAGGAGATTATCATGCATTATATATAGTGAGGTGATTACCACATATAGTACATGTATATTGTGAGGAGATTATCATGTATTATGTATGGTAAGGTGATTACCACATATAGTACATGTATATTGTAATGGGATTATCATGCATTATGTATAGTGAGGTGATTACCACATATAGTACATGTATATTGCGAGGAGATTATCATGCATTATGTATGGTGAGGTGATTACAACATATAGTACATGTATATTGTGAGGAGACTACCATGTATTATGTATGGTGAGGTGATTACCACAGAGAGTACATGTATATTGTGAGGAGATTATTATGTATTATGTATGGTGAGGTGATTACCACATGTAGTACATGTATATTGTGAGGAGATTATCATGTATTATGGATGGTGAGGTGATTACCACATATAGTACATGTATATTGTGAGGAGATTATCATGTATTATGTATAGTGAGGTGAATACCACAGATAGTACATGTATATTGTGAGGAGATTATCATGTATTATGTATAGTGAGGTGATTACCACATATAGTACATGTAAATTGTGGGAAGTTTATCATGCATTTTGTATGGTGAGGTGATTACCACATATAGTGGGTGATTACCACATATAGTACATGTATATTGTGAGGAGATTATCATGCATTATGTATGGTGAGGTGATTACCACGTATAGTACATGTATATTGTGAGGAGATTATCATGTATTATGTATGGAGAGGTGATTACTACGTATAGTACATGTATATTGTGAGGAGATTATCATGTATTATGTATGGTGAGGTGATATCCACATATAGTACATGTATATTGTGAGAAGATTACCATGTATTAAGTATAGTGAGGTGTTTACAACATATAGTACATGTATATTGTAATGGGATTATCATGTATTATGTTATGGTGAGGTGATTACCACATATACTACATGTATATTGTGAGGAGACTACCATGTATTATGTATGGTGAGGTGATAACCACATATAGTACATGTATATTGTGAGGCTATTATCATGTATTATGTATGGTAAGGTGATTACCACATATAGTACATGTATATTGTGAGGAGAGTATCATGCATTATGTATAGTGAGGTGATTACCACATATAGTACATGTATATTGTGAGAAGATTACCATGTATTAAGTATAGTGAGGTGTTTACCACATATAGTACATGTATATTGTAATGGGATTATCATGCATTATGTATGGTGAGGTGATTACCACATATAGTACAGGTATATTGTGAGGAGATTATCATGCATTATGTATAGTGAGGTGATTACCACGTATAGTACATGTATATTGTGAGGAGATTATCATGTATTATGTATGGTGAGGTGATCACCACATATAGTACATGTATATTGTGAGGAGATTATCATGTATTATGTATGGTGAGGTGATTACCACGTATAGTACATGTATATTGTGAGGAGATTATCATGTATTATGTATGGTGAGGTGATTACCACGTATATTACATGTATATTGTAAGGAGATTACCATGTATTAAGTATAGTGAGGTGATTACCGCATATAGTACATGTATGTTGTAATGGGATTATCATGCATTATGTATTGTGAGGTGATTACCACATATAGTACATGTATATTGTGAGGAGATTATCATGCATTATGTATGGTGAGGTGAATACCACATATAGTACATGTATATTTTGAGGAGATTATCATGTATTATGTATGGTGAGGTGATTACCACATATAGTTCATGTATATTGTGAGGAGATTATCATGTATTATATATGGTGAGGTCATTACCACGTATAGTACATGTATATTGTGAGGAGATTATCATGTATTATATATGGTGAGGTGATTACCACATATAGTGCATGTATATTGCGAGGAGATTATCATGCATTATATATAGTGAGGGGATTACCACATATAGTACATGTATATTGTGAGGAGATTATCATGTATTATGTATGGTGAGGTGATTACCACATATAGTACATGTATATTGTGAGGAGATTATCATGCATTATGTATGGTGAGGTGATTACCACATATAGTACATGTATATTGTGAGGAGATTATCATGTATTATGTATGGTGAGGTGATTACCACATATAGTACATGTATATTGTGAGGAGATTATCATGTATTATGTATGGTGAGGTGATTACCACATATAGTACATGTATATTGTGAGGAGATTATCATGCATTATGTATAGTGAGGTGATTACCACATATAGTACATGTATATTGTGAGGAGATTATCATGTATTATGTATGGTAAGGTGATTACCACATATAGTACATGTATATTGTAATGGGATTATCATGCATTATGTATAGTGAGGTGATTACCACATATAGTACATGTATATTGCGAGGAGATTATCATGCATTATGTATGGTGAGGTGATTACAACATATAGTACATGTATATTGTGAGGAGACTACCATGTATTATGTATGGTGAGGTGATCACCACATATAGTACATGTATATTGTGAGGAGATTATCATGCATTATGTATGGTAAGGTGATTACCACATATCGTACATGTATATTGTGAGGAGATTATCATGCATTATGTATAGTGAGGTGATTACCACATATAGTACATGTATATTGTGAGAAGATTACCATGTATTAAGTATAGTGAGGTGTTTACCACATATAGTACATGTATATTGTAATGGGATTAACATGCATTATGTATGGTGAGGTGATTACCACATATAGTACATGTATATCGTGAGGAGATTATCATGCAATATGTATAGTGAGGTGATTACCACGTATAGTACAGGTATATTGTGAGGAGATTATCATGTATTATGTATGGTGAGGTGAATACCACAGATAGTACATGTATATTGTGAGGAGATTATCATGTATTATGTATGGTGAGGTGATTACCACATATAGTACATGTATATTACGAGGAGATTATCATGCATTATGTATGGTGAGGTGATTACAACATATAGTACATGTATATTGTGAGGAGACTACCATGTATTATGTATGGTGAGGTGATCACCACATATAGTACATGTATATTGTGAGGAGATTATCATGCATTATATATAGTGAGGTGATTACCACATATAGTACATGTATATTGTGAGAAGATTACCATGTATTAAGTATAGTGAGGTGATTACCGCATATAGTACATGTATATTGTAATGGGATTATTATGCATTATGTATTGTGAGGTGATTACCACATATAGTACATGTATATTTTGAGGAGATTATCATGCATTATGTATGGTGAGGTGAATACCACATATAGTACATGTATATTGTGAGGAGATTATCATGTATTATGTATGGTGAGGTGATTACCACATATAGTACATGTATATTGTGAGGAGATTATCATGTATTATATATGGTGAGGTGATTACCACGTATAGTACCGGTACATGTATATTGTGAGGTGATTATCATGTATTATGTATGGTGAGGTGATTACCACATATAGTACATGTATGTTGTAATGGGATTATCATGCATTATGTATTGTGAGGTGATTACCACATATAGTACATGTATATTGTGAGGAGATTATCATGCATTATTTATGGTGAGGTGAATACCACATATAGTACATGTATATTGTGAGGAGATTACCATGTATTATGTATGGTGAGGTGATTACCACATATAGTTCATGTATATTGTGAGGAGATTATCATGCATTATATATTGTGAGGTGATTACCACGTATAGTACATGTATATTGTAATGGGATTATCGTGTATTATGTATGGTGAGGTGAATACCACAGATAGTACATGTATATTGTGAGGAGATTATCATGTATTATGTATGGTGAGGTGATTACCACATATAGTTCATGTATATTGTGAGGAGATTATCATGCATTATATATAGTGAGGTGATTACCCCATATAGTACATGTATATTGTAAGGAGATTATCATGTATTATGTAAGGTGGTGATTACCACATATAGTACATGTATATTGTGAGGAGATTATCATGTATTATGTATGGTGAGGTGATTACCACATATAGTACATGTATATTGTGAGGAGATTATCATGCATTATATATAGTGAGGTGATTACCACATATAGTACATGTATATTGTGAGGAGATTATCATGTATTATGTATGATGAGGTGATTACCACATATAGTACATGTATATTGTGAGGAGATTATCATGCATTATGTATGGTGAGGTGATTACCACATATCGTACATGTATATTTTGAGGAGAGTATCATGTATTATGTATGGTGAGGTGATTACCACATATAGTACATGTATATTGTGAGGAGATTATCATGTATTACGTATGGTGAGGTGATTACCACGTATAGTACATGTATATTGTGAGGAGATTATCATGTATTATGTATGGTGAGGTGATTACCACATATAGTACATGTATATTGCGAGGAGATTATCATGCATTATGTATGGTGAGGTGATTACAACATATAGTACATGTATATTGTGAGGAGACTACCATGTATTATGTATGGTGAGGTGATCACCACATATAGTACATGTATATTGTGAGAAGATTACCATGTATTAAGTATAGTGAGGTTGATTACCGCATATAGTACATGTATATTGTAATGGGATTATTATGCATTATGTATTGTGAGGTGATTACCACATATAGTACATATATATTTTGAGGAGATTATCATGCATTATGTATGGTGAGGTGAATACCACATATAGTACATGTATATTGTGAGGAGATTATCATGTATTATGTATGGTGAGGTGATTACCACATATAGTACATGTATATTGTGAGGAGATTATCATGTATTATATATGGTGAGGTGATTACCACGTATAGTACCGGTACATGTATATTGTGAGGTGATTATCATGTATTATGTATGGTGAGGTGATTACCACATATAGTACATGTATGTTGTAATGGGATTATCATGCATTATGTATTGTGAGGTGATTACCACATATAGTACATGTATATTGTGAGGAGATTATCATGCATTATGTATGGTGAGGTGAATACCACATATAGTACATGTATATTGTGAGGAGATTACCATGTATTATGTATGGTGAGGTGATTACCACATATAGTTCATGTATATTGTGAGGAGATTATCATGCATTATATATTGTGAGGTGATTACCACGTATAGTACATGTATATTGTAATGGGATTATCGTGTATTATGTATGGTGAGGTGAATACCACAGATAGTACATGTATATTGTGAGGAGATTATCATGTATTATGTATGGTGAGGTGATTACCACATATAGTACATGTATATTGCGAGGAGATTATCATGCATTATGTATGGTGAGGTGATTACAACATATAGTACATGTATATTGTGAGGAGACTACCATGTATTATGTATGGTGAGGTGATCACCACATATAGTACATGTATATTGTGAGAAGATTACCATGTATTAAGTATAGTGAGGTGATTACCGCATATAGTACATGTATATTGTAATGGGATTATTATGCATTATGTATTGTGAGGTGATTACCACATATAGTACATGTATATTTTGAGGAGATTATCATGCATTATGTATGGTGAGGTGAATACCACATATAGTACATGTATATTGTGAGGAGATTATCATGTATTATGTATGGTGAGGTGATTACCACATATAGTACATGTATGTTATGAGGAGATTATCATGTATTATATATGGTGAGGTGATTACCACGTATAGTACCGGTACATGTATATTGTGAGGAGATTATCATGTATTATGTATGGTGAGGTGATTACCACATATAGTACATGTATGTTGTAATGGGATTATCATGCATTATGTATTGTGGGGTGATTACCACATATAGTACATGTATATTGTGAGGAGATTATCATGCATTATGTATGGTGAGGTGAATACCACATATAGTACATGTATATTGTGAGGAGATTACCATGTATTATGTATGGTGAGGTGATTACCACATATAGTTCATGTATATTGTGAGGAGATTATCATGCATTATATATAGTGAGGTGATTAACCCCATATAGTACATGTATATTGTAAGGAGATTATCATGTATTATGTATGGTGAGGTGATTACCACATATAGTACATGTATATTGTGAGGAGATTATCATGTATTATGTATGGTGAGGTGATTACCACATATAGTACATGTATATTGTGAGGAGATTATCATGCATTATATATAGTGAGGTGATTACCACATATAGTACATGTATATTGTGAGGAGATTATCATGTATTATGTATGATGAGGTGATTACCACATATAGTACATGTATATTGTGAGGAGATTATCATGCATTATGTATGGTGAGGTGATTACCACATATGGTACATGTATATTTTGAGGAGAGTATCATGTATTATGTATGGTGAGGTGATTACCACATATAGTACATGTATATTGTGAGGAGATTATCATGTATTACGTATGGTGAGGTGATTACCACGTATAGTACATGTATATTGTGAGGAGATTATCATGTATTATGTATGGTGAGGTGATTACCACATATAGTACATGTATATTGCGAGGAGATTATCATGCATTATGTATGGTGAGGTGATTACAACATATAGTACATGTATATTGTGAGGAGACTACCATGTATTATGTATGGTG
Organism: Pteria penguin; assembly: GCA_035048485.1. Lineage (NCBI taxonomy): Eukaryota > Metazoa > Mollusca > Bivalvia > Pterioida > Pteriidae > Pteria > Pteria penguin. Next base: position 26,466,810 of record CM068586.1, on the reverse strand, counting down.
AGGTGATCACCACATATAGTACATGTATATTGTGAGAAGATTACCATGTATTAAGTATAGTGAGGTGATTACCGCAATATAGTACATGTATATTGTAATGGGATTATTATGCATTATGTATTGTGAGGTGATTACCACATATAGTACATGTATATTTTGAGGAGATTATCATGCATTATGTATGGTGAGGTGAATACCACATATAGTACATGTATATTGTGAGGAGGTTATCATGTATTATGTATGGTGAGGTGATTACCACATATAGTACATGTATATTGTGAGGAGATTATCATGTATTATATATGGTGAGGTGATTACCACGTATAGTACCAGTACATGTATATTGTGAGGAGATTATCATGTATTATGTATGGTGAGGTGATTACCACATATAGTACATGTATGTTGTAATGGGATTATCATGCATTATGTATTGTGGGGTGATTACCACATATAGTACATGTATATTGTGAGGAGATTATCATGCATTATGTATGGTGAGGTGAATACCACATATAGTACATGTATATTGTGAGGAGATTACCATGTATTATGTATGGTGAGGTGATTACCACATATAGTTCATGTATATTGTGAGGAGATTATCATGCATTATATATAGTGAGGTGATTACCCCATATAGTAAATGTATATTGTGAGGAGATTATCATGTATTATGTATGGTGAGGTGATTACCACATATAGTACATGTATATTGTGAGGAGATTATCATGTATTATGTATGGTGAGGTGATTACCACATATAGTACATGTATATTGTGAGGAGATTATCATGCATTATATATAGTGAGGTGATTACCACATATAGTACATGTATATTGTGAGGAGATTATCATGTATTATGTATGATGAGGTGATTACCACATATAGTACATGTATATTGTGAGGAGATTATCATGCATTATGTATGGTGAGGTGATTACCACATATAGTACATGTATATTTTGAGGAGAGTATCATGTATTATGTAAGGTGAGGTGATTACCACATATAGTACATGTATATTGTGAGGAGATTATCATGTATTACGTATGGTGAGGTGATTACCACGTATAGTACATGTATATTGTGAGGAGAGTATCATGTATTATGTATCGTGAGGTGATTACCACATATAGTACATGTATATTGTGAGGAGATTATCATGTATTACGTATGGTGAGGTGATTACCACGTATAGTACATGTATATTGTGAGTATATTATCATGTATTATGTATGGTGAGGTAATTACCACAATAAGTATATGTATATTGTGAGGAGATTATCATGTATTACGTATGGTGAGGTGATTACCACGTATAGTACTTGTATATTGTGAGGAGAGTATCATGTATTATGTATGGTGAGGTGATTACCACAGAGAGTACATGTATATTGTGAGGAGATTATTATGTATTATGTATGGTGAGGTGATTACCACATGTAGTACATGTATATTGTGAGGAGATTATCATGTATTATGGATGGTGAGGTGATTACCACATATAGTACATGTATATTGTGAGGAGATTATCATGTATTATGTATGGTGAGGTGAATACCACAGATAGTACATGTATATTGTGAGGAGATTATCATGTATTATGTATAGTGAGGTGATTACCACATATGGTACATGTAAATTGTGGGAAGATTATCATGCATTATGTATGGTGAGGTTATTACCACATATAGTACATGTATATTGTAATGGGATTATCATGCATTATGTATGGTGAGGTGATTACCACATATAGTACATGTATATTGTGAGGAGATTATCATGTATTATGTATGGTGAGGTGATTACCACATATAGTACATGTATATTGTGAGGAGATTATCATGCATTATATATAGTGAGGTGATTACCACATATAGTACATGTATATTGTGAGGAGATTATCATGTATTATGTATGATGAGGTGATTACCACATATAGTACATGTATATTGTGAGGAGATTATCATGCATTATGTATGGTGAGGTGATTACCACATATAGTACATGTATATTTTGAGGAGAGTATCATGTATTATGTATGGTGAGGTGATTACCACATATAGTACATGTATATTGTGAGGAGATTATCATGTATTACGTATGGTGAGGTGATTACCACGTATAGTACATGTATATTGTGAGGAGAGTATCATGTATTATGTATCGTGAGGTGATTACCACATATAGTACATGTATATTGTGAGGAGATTATCATGTATTACGTATGGTGAGGTGATTACCACGTATAGTACATGTATATTGTGAGTATATTATCATGTATTATGTATGGTGAGGTAATTACCACAATAAGTATATGTATATTGTGAGGAGATTATCATGTATTACGTATGGTGAGGTGATTACCACGTATAGTACATGTATATTGTGAGGAGAGTATCATGTATTATGTATGGTGAGGTGATTACCACAGAGAGTACATGTATATTGTGAGGAGATTATTATGTATTATGTATGGTGAGGTGATTACCACATGTAGTACATGTATATTGTGAGGAGATTATCATGTATTATGGATGGTGAGGTGATTACCACATATAGTACATGTATATTGTGAGGAGATTATCATGTATTATGTATGGTGAGGTGAATACCACAGATAGTACATGTATATTGTGAGGAGATTATCATGTATTATGTATAGTGAGGTGATTACCACATATGGTACATGTAAATTGTGGGAAGATTATCATGCATTATGTATGGTGAGGTTATTACCACATATAGTACATGTATATTGTAATGGGATTATCATGCATTATGTATGGTGAGGTGATTACCACATATAGTACATGTATATTGTGAGGAGATTATCATGCATTATGTATGGTGAGGTGATTACCACGTATAGTACATGTATATTGTGAGGAGATTATCATGTATTATGTATGGAGAGGTGATTACCACGTATAGTACATGTATATTGTGAGGAGATTATCATGTATTATGTATGGTGAGGTGATATCCACAAATATAGTACATGTATATTGTGAGAAGATTACCATGTATTAAGTATAGTGAGGTGTTTACAACATATAGTACATGTATATTGTAATGGGATTATCATGTATTATGTATGGTGAGGTGATTACCACATATACTACATGTATATTGTGAGGAGACTACCATGTATTATGTATGGTGAGGTGATCACCACATATAGTACATGTATATTGTGAGGCTATTATCATGTATTATGTATGGTAAGGTGATTACCACATATAGTACATGTATATTGTGAGGAGAGTATCATGCATTATGTATAGTGAGGTGATTACCACATATAGTACATGTATATTGTGAGAAGATTACCATGTATTAAGTATAGTGAGGTGTTTACCACATATAGTACATGTATATTGTAATGGGATTATCATGCATTATGTATGGTGAGGTGATTACCACATATAGTACAGGTATATTGTGAGGAGATTATCATGCATTATGTATAGTGAGGTGATTACCACGTATAGTACATGTATATTGTGAGGAGATTATCATGTATTATGTATGGTGAGGTGAATCACTACATATAGTACATGTATATTGTGAGGAGATTATCATGTATTATGTATGGTGAGGTGATTACCACGTATAGTACATGTATATTGTGAGGAGATTATCATGTATTATGTATAGTGAGGTGATTACCACGTATATTACATGTATATTGTAAGGAGATTACCATGTATTAAGTATAGTGAGGTGATTACCGCATATAGTACATGTATGTTGTAATGGGATTATCATGCATTATGTATTGTGAGGTGATTACCACATATAGTACATGTATATTGTGAGGAGATTATCATGCATTATGTATGGTGAGGTGAATACCACATATAGTACATGTATATTTTTGAGGAGATTATCATGCATTATGTATGGTGAGGTGATTACCACATATAGTTCATGTATATTGTGAGGAGATTATCATGTATTATATATGGTGAGGTGATTACCACGTATAGTACATGTATATTGTGAGGAGATTATCATGTATTATGTATGGTGAGGTGATTACCACATATACTGCATGTATATTGCGAGGAGATTATCATGCATTATATATAGTGAGGGGATTACCACATATAGTACATGTATATTGTGAGGAGATTATCATGTATTATGTATGGTGAGGTGATTACCACATATAGTACATGTATATTGTGAGGAGATTATCATGCATTATGTATGGTGAGGTGATTACCACATATAGTACATGTATATTGTGAGGAGATTATCATGTATTATGTATGGTGAGGTGATTACCACATATAGTACATGTATATTGTGAGGAGATTATCATGTATTATGTATGGTGAGGTGATTACCACATATAGTACATGTATATTGTGAGGAGATTATCATGCATTATATATAGTGAGGTGATTACCACATATAGTACATGTATATTGTGAGGAGATTATCATGTATTATGTATGGTAAGGTGATTACCACATATAGTACATGTATATTGTAATGGGATTATCATGCATTATGTATAGTGAGGTGATTACCACATATAGTACATGTATATTGCGAGGAGATTATCATGCATTATGTATGGTGAGGTGATTACAACATATAGTACATGTATATTGTGAGGAGACTACCATGTATTATGTATGGTGAGGTGATTACCACAGAGAGTACATGTATATTGTGAGGAGATTATTATGTATTATGTATGGTGAGGTGATTACCACATGTAGTACATGTATATTGTGAGGAGATTATCATGTATTATGGATGGTGAGGTGATTACCACATATAGTACATGTATATTGTGAGGAGATTAACATGTATTATGTATAGTGAGGTGAATACCACAGATAGTACATGTATATTGTGAGGAGATTATCATGTATTATGTATAGTGAGGTGATTACCACATATAGTACATGTAAATTGTGGGAAGATTATCATGCATTATGTATGGTGAGGTGATTACCACATATAGTACATGTATATTGTAATGGGATTATCATGCATTATGTATGGTGAGGTGATTACCACATATAGTACATGTATATTGTGAGGAGATTATCATGCATTATGTATGGTGAGGTGATTACCACGTATAGTACATGTATATTGTGAGGAGATTATCATGTATTATGTATGGAGAGGTGATTTCTAAGTATAGTACATGTATATTGTGAGGAGATTATCATGTATTATGTATGGTGAGGTGATATCCACATATAGTACATGTATATTGTGAGAAGACTACCATGTATTATGTATGGTGAGGTGATCACCACATATAGTACATGTATATTGTGAGGCTATTATCATGTATTATGTATGGTAAGGTGATTACCACATATAGTACATGTATATTGTGAGGAGAGTATCATGCATTATGTATAGTGAGGTGATTACCACATATAGTACATGTATATTGTGAGAAGATTACCATGTATTAAGTATAGTGAGGTGTTTACCACATATAGTACATGTATATTGTAATGGGATTATCATGCATTATGTATGGTGAGGTGATTACCACATATAGTACAGGTATATTGTGAGGAGATTATCATGCATTATGTATAGTGAGGTTATTACCACGTATAGTACATATATATTGTGAGGAGATTATCATGTATTATGTATGGTGAGGTGATCACCACATATAGTACATGTATATTGTGAGGAGATTATCATGTATTATGTATGGTGAGGTGATTACCACGTATAGTACATGTATATTGTGAGGAGATTATCATGTATTATGTATGGTGAGGTGATTACCACGTATATTACATGTATATTGTAAGGAGATTACCATGTATTAAGTATAGTGAGGTGATTACCGCATATAGTACATGTATGTTGTAATGGGATTATCATGCATTATGTATTGTGAGGTGATTACCACATATAGTACATGTATATTGTGAGGAGATTATCATGCATTATGTATGGTGAGGTGAATACCACATATAGTACATGTATATTTTGAGGAGATTATCATGTATTATGTATGGTGAGGTGATTACCACATATAGTTTCATGTATATTGTGAGGAGATTATCATGTATTATATATGGTGAGGTGATTACCACGTATAGTACATGTATATTGTGAGGAGATTATCATGTATTATATATGGTGAGGTGATTACCACATATAGTGCATGTATATTGCGAGGAGATTATCATGTATTATGTATGGTGAGGTGATTACCACATATAGTACATGTATATTGTGAGGAGATTATCATGCATTATGTATAGTGAGGTGATTACCACATATAGTACATGTATATTGTTAGGAGATTATCATGTATTATGTATGGTATGGTGATTACCACATATAGTACATGTATATTGTAATGGGATTATCATGCATTATGTATAGTGAGGTGATTACCACATATAGTACATGTATATTGCGAGGAGATTATCATCCATTATGTATGGTGAGGTGATTACAACATATAGTACATGTATATTGTGAGGAGACTACCATGTATTATGTATGGTGAGGTGATCACCACATATAGTACATGTATATTGTGAGGAGATTATCATGCATTATGTATGGTAAGGTGATTACCACATATCGTACATGTATATTGTGAGGAGATTATCATGCATTATGTATAGTGAGGTGATTACCACATATAGTACATGTATATTGTGAGAAGATTACCATGTATTAAGTATAGTGAGGTGTTTACCACATATAGTACATGTATATTGTAATGGGATTAACATGCATTATGTATGGTGAGGTGATTACCACATATAGTACATGTATATTGTGAGGAGATTATCATGCATTATGTATAGTGAGGTGATTACCACGTATAGTACAGGTATATTGTGAGGAGATTATCATGTATTATGTATGGTGAGGTGAATACCACAGATAGTACATGTATATTGTGAGGAGATTATCATGTATTATGTATGGTGAGGTGATTACCACATATAGTACATGTATATTGCGAGGAGATTATCATGCATTATGTATGGTGAGGTGATTACAACATATAGTACATGTATATTGTGAGGAGACTACCATGTATTATGTATGGTGAGGTGATCACCACATATAGTACATGTATATTGTGAGAAGATTACCATGTATTAAGTATAGTGAGGTGATTACCGCATATAGTACATGTATATTGTAATGGGATTATTATGCATTATGTATTGTGAGGTGATTACCACATATAGTACATGTATATTTTGAGGAGATTATCATGCATTATGTATGGTGAGGTGAATACCACATATAGTACATGTATATTGTGAGGAGATTATCATGTATTATGTATGGTGAGGTGATTACCACATATAGTACATGTATATTGTGAGGAGATTATCATGTATTATATATGGTGAGGTGATTACCACGTATAGTACCGGTACATGTATATTGTGAGGTGATTATCATGTATTATGTATGGTGAGGTGATTACCACATATAGTACATGTATGTTGTAATGGGATTATCATGCATTATGTATTGTGAGGTGATTACCACATATAGTACATGTATATTGTGAGGAGATTATCATGCATTATGTATGGTGAGGTGAATACCACGTATAGTACATGTATATTGTGAGGAGATTATCATGTATTATGTATGGAGAGGTGATTACTACGTATAGTACATGTATATTGTGAGGAGATTATCATGTATTATGTATGGTGAGGTGATATCCACATATAGTACATGTATATTGTGAGAAGACTACCATGTATTATGTATGGTGAGGTGATCACCACATATAGTACATGTATATTGTGAGGCTATTAATCATGTATTATGTATGGTAAGGTGATTACCACATATAGTACATGTATATTGTGAGGAGAGTATCATGCATTATGTATAGTGAGGTGATTACCACATATAGTACATGTATATTGTGAGAAGATTACCATGTATTAAGTATAGTGAGGTGTTTACCACATATAGTACATGTATATTGTAATGGGATTATCATGCATTATGTATGGTGAGGTGATTACCACATATAGTACAGGTATATTGTGAGGAGATTATCATGCATTATGTATAGTGAGGTGATTACCACGTATAGTACATATATATTGTGAGGAGATTATCATGTATTATGTATGGTGAGGTGATCACCACATATAGTACATGTATATTGTGAGGAGATTATCATGTATTATGTATGGTGAGGTGATTACCACGTATAGTACATGTATATTGTGAGGAGATTATCATGTATTATGTATGGTGAGGTGATTACCACGTATATTACATGTATATTGTAAGGAGATTACCATGTATTAAGTATAGTGAGGTGATTACCGCATATAGTACATGTATGTTGTAATGGGATTATCATGCATTATGTATTGTGAGGTGATTACCACATATTAGTACATGTATATTGTGAGGAGATTATCATGCATTATGTATGGTGAGGTGAATACAACATATAGTACATGTATATTGAGGAGATTATCATGTATTATGTATGGTGAGGTGATTAACCACATATAGTTCATGTATATTGTGAGGAGATTATCATGTATTATATATGGTGAGGTGATTACCACGTATAGTACATGTATATTGTGAGGAGATTATCATGTATTATATATGGTGAGGTGATTACCACATATAGTGCATGTATATTGCGAGGAGATTATCATGTATTATGTATGGTGAGGTGATTACCACATATAGTACATGTATATTGTGAGGAGATTATCATGCATTATGTATAGTGAGGTGATTACCACATATAGTACATGTATATTGTGAGGAGATTATCATGTATTATGTATGGTAAGGTGATTACCACATATAGTACATGTATATTGTAATGGGATTATCATGCATTATGTATAGTGAGGTGATTACCACATATAGTACATGTATATTGCGAGGAGATTATCATGCATTATGTATGGTGAGGTGATTACAACATATAGTACATGTATATTGTGAGGAGACTACCATGTATTATGTATGGTGAGGTGATCACCACATATAGTACATGTATATTGTGAGGAGATTATCATGCATTATGTATGGTAAGGTGATTACCACATATCGTACATGTATATTGTGAGGAGATTATCATGCATTATGTATAGTGAGGTGATTACCACATATAGTACATGTATATTGTGAGAAGATTACCATGTATTAAGTATAGTGAGGTGTTTACCACATATAGTACATGTATATTGTAATGGGATTAACATGCATTATGTATGGTGAGGTGATTACCACATATAGTACATGTATATTGTGAGGAGATTATCATGCATTATGTATAGTGAGGTGATTACCACGTATAGTACAGGTATATTGTGAGGAGATTATCATGTATTATGTATGGTGAGGTGAATACCACAGATAGTACATGTATATTGTGAGGAGATTATCATGTATTATGTATGGTGAGGTGATTACCACATATAGTACATGTATAT
>CM068586.1:26212370-26456837 GCA_035048485.1 Pteria penguin | reverse complement strand
ACTCCATACATATCACGAAACGTTCAAAAAAGATGTGACAGAAAGTGAAAGAATAAGATATGATTTGTGAAACATTATACTCCCACATACCACAAATTCTTGATAAGGCCGTTTTTATAGTTCGACTGAGGCAATACATGCCTGAATAAAGGCTTGTTTTAACATATGAAATACCATAACTCCACAGCTACAAAACAGAAAAATGGGGCAGGCTTGGTATAGTGGTTAAGCGCTTGGCTTGCGGCGCCGATGATTTGGGTTCGAGTCCCGGGTTGCGCCACTGTTTAAGAGGTTGGTAACCTCCTGCTTCCATGTCGTGATATAACAGAAATACTGTTGAAAGTAATGTAAAACACCAATCAACCAACAAAACGGAACATCATCAAACAAGAGGCCCAAGTGGGCCTATATCGCTCACCTGAGTACCTAGATGATCAGTCATGCATGAAGGAAGAATTCATTTATTTTTGCATTAATGTGACTAAGTCAACACAGATGTGGAAAATATGTCAAATTTTATTTCAGGCTAGAATAAAAAAGAACACTTTTTTGTACATCCATTCAGGTGATTTTGATATTAAGCATTTCCTTTGTCTCTGCAAGAAGTCATTCAGGGCAACAAGTTAGTCATTTTCTTTAGGTGGGGCCTTTTGTTGACTGATTTCAAGTCTGGGTCATGAACAACAATTGTTTCAAATATTGTCCAGATCTAACTTAAAATTGCCTAATTTCATATGTTGAGTGTTGAGAAACATCTAAAAACTTATTTAGATGTGTAAAGAAATGAAAAAAAAAATTTCTCCATATTTCAATTACCAAGTGGTATATGTACCATTGTGAGAACTGCTTTTTAGACATGGTGGCATTATCTGTTAACCAATTTGGATGAAATTTACCAAATTGATAGAGGACCTTTAGTACTTCATGTATTCCATGTTTCATTAAAATCTTCCATGTGGTATAACAGCAGACGTGAAAAATGTGATTGAATTGTTCCTACACACCCTCATTTTGAAGTCTTAAAAAATTCATAGAAAATCCAAAAATTGAGATATTGACAAAATTCTTTCAAAGTAACAATCCTTACGATAATTATGATCACAATAGTCCATAAGAAATCATCATTATCAATTAACTAGGAAATATGACACTTTTTTTTCTGCATTGAATCACCAAGTCCAAAGAAATGTCGAAAAAAAATTCTAAAATTTGATTTTGGAAGGGAACCAAAATGACAATACGTCTTCACTCATCCCTCTAGATCATTTCTATACATTCTGTTTGTCTCTGTATACAGCCCATATGAAAAAGAATATTGTTAAAGGAGGGAACTCTTTTGTGACCTACTTTTAACTATGGTGGCGCCACCTGTAACGAGGTCTGGACGAAAACAACAGAATTTGAAGAGGATCATAAGTGACTTATTTCTACCAAGATTTATTAAAATCCTTCAAACAGTTTTGTAGAAAAAGTTGAAAATGTGAAAAATGGCCAATCCCCCCCCCCTTTTTTTTTTGGAAGTCTAAAACGTAAAATTCCTAATTTCATATGTTGAGTGTTGAGAAACATCTAAAAACTTATTTAGATGTGTAAAAAAAAAAAAAAATTTTTTTGACCACAGCTGGATTTGAACCGCTACTCTCCATATTTCAATTACCAAGTGGTATATGTACCATTGTGAGACCTACTTTTTAAACATGGTGGTATTATCTGTTAACCAATTTGGATGAAATTTACCAAATTGATAGAGGACTTTTAGTACTTCATGTATTCCATGTTTCATTAAAATCTTTCACGTGGTTTTGTAGAAAAAGTTGAAAATGTGAAAAATGGCCAACCCCCCCCCCTTTTTTTTTTGGAAGTCTTAAAAAATTCATAAAAAATCCAAAAATTGAGATAATGACAAAATTCTTTCACAATAATATTCCTTACCACAATTATGATCAAAATAGTCATTAAGAAATCATCAATATCAATTAACTGAAAAACATGACACTTTTCTTCATTGAAATGACTAAGTCCAGAAACACATCAAAAAAGCGTAAATTTCTATTTGACGGATCTTAACCCCAAACACAATTTTTAATAACCCATCTTTATAGATTGTTGAAATGCAATTAGTTTCCCCATTTATGTACTGGTTCTGGAGAAGAAGATGTTTGAAGAGGGGTACCCTTTTGGGCACTTTTGGTCCCGCCCTGGATCCACCCCTGAGGGAATCTGGATCCCGAACACAATTTTAGTAGGGGACCTTGAGTACATCATTTACACAAAGTTTGATCCAAATCTGCAATGTAGTTCCAGAGAAGAAGTCGAAAATGTGAAAAAGTTAACGACGGACGACAACGACGACGACGACGACAGACGGCGCACTATGACTATAGCTCACTTGAGCCTTTGGCTCAGGTGAGCTAAAAAGGAATGGATTTTTTTAGGTCAAGGTGTTGAATTTGAAAAGAGATTCTTGTGAGAAATAGAAACTGCTGACAGAACAAATTTTTTGTGGCACAAAGGATCTGGAGGTATAAAAGTAGGAAGGGATTTTAACCCACTTTGACCCAAACTTTGCTAAACTTTTACAATGCAATTCAGTAAAATTAAACAAATTCTCTAGGATGTCTATCAATGTCTTGCACAACATTTACACACGGCTTAAAACACGGTTTGTGACAAATTTCTCTTACTATATAAAACAGAGAAATTCACCATGCTCCTCAATACCTTGATGAGAGATACCCCTGCCTTCTAACTCGTGTTATTTAAGTGTATGCTATAGAGTAACAGAGTTTTCCCTGGGGTTTTAAAACAGATTAAAGAATAAAAGCATGTCCACTAGTATGCAAAAATAATTTATTTTCGGTGTCATTTTGTTTTTTATGTGTATATACGCAGCTGGTTTGCGTCAATGAAAACCCTGGAGCAGAACGTGGATCTACTGGTTGTCACCCTTCTGATTCTGAAATATTTTGCAAGGCAAGGTTTTGAAGATTGATAAATCAGAATGAAAGCATAACTGTGGGAACCATATTTTTAATCCAAACAAAACAAACAGAAGTCATTGATATCGAATTTTCTTTACATCATTTCTGCTGAGTTCAGTTTGAATTGTTATGATAATTTCCAAAAAAAAAAATCTGATATCATCTAAAACAACAGGTAACATAACCTATCTAGAAGGCTTACTGCTTGTTTCTTTGACTTTCCTGATGCTTTCATTTCTTTTAGCATTTTCTCTTGTTTCTCATATGCTTTCATTTGTTCTTTTCTTTTTTGTACCAACATCTTTTTGAATGTAGCTGTTAAAACAAAATATAAGAACATAATATATATATATATAATTAATTTCATGTACCCTATTCACAATTTCACCACTCTATCTTTACAGTGATATCAAGACCAAAAAGTGAGAAAGAAAAATTAATGTATAAATAATGGGGGAACAAAAAACAAAACAAAACAAAATATATGTATATTCTTAAAACCAAAATTATGATATATATTTCACATTCAACTTAATCAATTTTTTCACTAAGCAATGTAATGTTTAAGGCACATAATATTTGTTTGTTAGCATCCATTAAATATAAGCTGTTTTCCTTTGAGTATGAAGCATCAATGACATTACCATAGTTTCCCCTGTAGTAAAAGAGTTTCTGCTGATCCAAATGTATAATATCTGTACAAACATTGTCCAGAAAACTCTGGTCATGTGATACTACCAGTAACGTCTTCTTCCATGTCTGTAAATAACTGTTAATACAAACATTATGAGCAAGCTTTACTTGGCCATTGAATATCACCATCTTTCTTTTATTCCATTTCAGTTTATAACATTTCTGGTTTAAACATACGACATCCAGCTACAGCATTGTAAGTCTTAAAATACACAATCCATCTCTACTTAAAATTTGGCAAATCTCAGCATTCTCAGGTATGCTAGGTTATTGTTTTGTTTCTTCTGTAACATCAAACCACGGTTATTTCAGACAGGACATGTCTAATGAATCTAACACATCAGTGTCACAGTAGGTGTGGCATGCTAAAGATTTATCAGTTCTAAAATTTCTATGCAAGACAATTGGCAGATGTTATCATCATGCACGTGAAATAATCATATGAGCGTCATAAAACAATAATCAATAACAATCATCCATAGCAGTGAGGGATCTTCTACGAGCCATTGTCAAGTATGAAACAAGACCTCCCTTTTCACCAATTCAACTGATTAACTGGACACACACAACCTTTGGATGAGACTCAATTCTGGAACCCCTAGGTCATGAGTCAAGTGACTTACAGGCTGAGTGATGCCAGCCCACAAACTACACTTACTCAATGCTGTATGCCACGTAATATATATTGAAAAATGAAAGAGGAATACTTACTTGTCCAACCAAATAACAGCATTCAAATCCAGATGATTGGTGGGTTCATCCAATAGTAACAAAGTGGGCTCAATGAACAAGGCTCTACAAAATAAATCTATAATTGTATGGATATCTTTAAAAGAAACAGTTAATGTTTTGTATCTAGTCATTGATTTTTAGGACTTTCTTTTCTTTACCGACTACTGATACTGCATTTTTATCAAGGACAATTTAAGGACAGAGGCGGGAGTCAAATTTTTTATATCTCCGCGTTGAAGAGTTCCATCCTGTCCATGTACGATAACCGGCAGAAGTTCCGTTTTGACTCTGCACTTTTCTTTGCCCACGGCAAAAGGCATAATAACACTGGAGTCAATCCCATTGTTAGTCACACTTCACTGATCATATAAATCAGGATTCATAACTTGAGTAGTCATTATAATTCTCTAAGGAAAGGGAATGAATCAATTGAAACCCCTGTTCAAAGGGAATCTGAAGAAGAAAGTGAGGAAAATATTTCCAATCATTTTCTTGGAATTGCCTAATAGGTATTTTATATTCTTCATGCATACTATTTTATGCATTTTTGCAAGGACTGCAATGCATATTGTAGGTACTGAGCATTGTGCTGGCAAGACTATATCATCAAGAGAGATAACTCTTATTGATGGTTTACAGAATAAATGCAAGTGTCACTTTCCCAGTGCCAATTTCATAAAAGGTACAAGGGAAAGGTCCCAAGTTCCTGTCTTTATTTAGAAATATGTATTTCAGAGATCTTGTATTTGAATTCTGAACAGAAAATATCTGCTAGAAAATTTTTTATTGTGAATTGTGTATTTCTGCCTATATGAGGCAATGAAGAAATTCCATGTTCTGTTAAATCAGGAAGTTGGAAAATCTCAAAATGTTTATTGGTAGCTATATCAAAGGTTACAATGAAACTCAATAATGCTCAAGTTTAATACAGCACCTCAAAATTGATAGAAAGATATCTGAAAATTGAAAAACCGGGATCTGTCCTTAACCTATAGTGCCTATCTTTTGGCCAGAATTCTTGATCAAAACATCTAAAACTCAAGGACTGACTGTAAAAGCAAAACAAATACTGCTGGTAACATTCTATTGGTATACCATTTACCAGTATATGTCATAAAATTCTAGATTATCATTGTGGAGGGTGGAAGGGTGGAGTGGGGAAGGGGAGGAAATATAAGAAACACTCATGAAAATATGTATCTGCGTGACAGAGTAAATGCAGACTAACAATGCTGATCTACTTCTTCAGCAATGGACTTGCAGAATCCTCAAGGTACACTCACCTTGCCAACGATACTCTCATTCTCCAGCCTCCTGACAGATTTTTTGTAGGTCTTTCCATCATTTCCTTTGTGAATCCCAGACCCGCCAGAATTCTACGGGCCTTTGGTTCAGCTGCATCTGCACCTATGGCCCGCAACTCATCATATACCTAAATTAAAAAATTCCTATAGATATTAGCACTAGTTGAATACACATATAAAAGATAATTGTTTAAGACATAATTATAATGAAATGGTATCAGTACCAGATTTCTAATTCAGTTGAGGGAAATTTTGTACATAGGATCTCTGAGACTTTGGCCTTTGAGATATAAATGTGAGCTAGTTACTCAAAACACTTGTTTTTGAGTAAAAATAGGAGATTTTCAAGATACATTACAATGCTGAACAAAGGTAGGGCAAAGGTATAAATTAGTGGTGTAATGATATACTAGATAAACAAAAAATCACAATTATTTTACCCCCAGTTTTCCCCACTTTCGTTTAGATAATGAATTACGAATCACAGTGACATTTGAAATAATTGCATTCTAAATGAGATGAAAACTTTTCATTGATTCAGATCCAAATAGGCGTGTCTTACAGAGTCAATTGGACATTTTCGGGTCTTACTGTCCATTTTAAGAGTAAATGACCTGGGTCCGGCGCCATAAACTGAGAATATACTTAAGTAAAAAATTCATATTCCTCTGTTCATCAATGAATTAATAACTGGGATTTGGATTTTATTTAGTTTTATTCTACTGATAAATACAATTAAATCATTCTGCATTAAAATTTATTTGAACGTTTGATAATGGAATAAATTAAAATGAAATTTTTGACTTAAGTATATTCTCAGTTTATGGCGCCGGACCCTGTTACTTAAGGTAAGTACATAAAGACAGCATGGAAAAGCCATTCTACCACTTTTTAGAATAACTTTTGAATACATGTATACAGATAAATTTAGAAAATGAAATTGAGAAACATATCAATATATATCAGAATATTCATAGAAAAATATCAATATATCACAATAGCTTCTTGTGTACAGGCACTCATTCCTGGAATCTATGTGTGAAGTAAAAAAGCCATATCTCTAATTGTTCCCAGATGACTCCAGACCCATATATATCATAAGCAGAACTACATGACAGAGGCCAAACTGGTAATAAATGCAGATAAAGTACATATAAGTATGAAATAAAAGAAAATAACCTCTTTCAGTCTCTCTGTATTTTTTGTGTTGCCTTTCTCTTGCTCAGCCATCAATACCTTCTCTTCCTCTAACAGTTCTAATCGTTTCTTATCTGCTTTCAAAACAGAATCTATTGCCTTGGTTGAATCTGCTACAATCTCTACAAATAAAGTATTCTAATTCAATCTCCTGTTCATCAGTAACAGATCTTAAACACCTTCATAAACAAGAAAGTTGCATCATAGATGCAATATGCCAGTTGCAATACGTTTTCATACATAGATATATATAATAGCAGAGTTTCGAGTTCGAAACTCTGCTACTGACAGCAGACGGCAGTCAAAGTGATCCACAGATGCCCTATTGCAAAATCACAAAACAAAAGTCTGAGGAACAGAAGGACGGAGAGACGGCAGACAAAGCAATCCCTTAGTGTCACTATATTTGGCAATGAGCACATCCTTGGTTCATAAGGAAATTCATATGGGAAGTTTCATAACAATAGGTGGAATACTAATACATTTACAGTGTGTAAACCATTTTCAATATGACCTTGATCTTTGCCCTTTTCATCCCGAAATAAATAAGGCACATCGTCAACTCATGGGGAGTATGTGTATTAAGATTCATAACAATAGGTGGAATGTAAATACACCTAATTGTCTGAAAACCATATTCACTTATCAAGGCCTTGTGACCTTGACCTTTGACATTTTGATCCCGATATCAATGGGGCTACTCATGGGGAGTATGTGTATGAAGTTTCATAATAATAGGTGGAATGTAAATATAGATATAGCCCAGAAACCATTTTCACTCATCAAGGCCCTCTGACCTTGACTTAGTCCTTTGACCTTTTGATCCAAAAATTAATAGGGCACATCCTTGGCTCATTGGGAGTATGTTTGTGAAGTGTCATAACCACAGATGGAATGTATATACAGTTATAGTCCGGAAAACTTACTCACTTTTCGAAGCCATATGATCTTGACTTTAGACATTCTGATCCCGAAATTGATAGGGTACATCCACAACTGATGGAGAGTATATGTGTGAAGTTTCATTACTATACCTGAATAATTTTAGGAGTTAAAGTCCAGAAACCAATTGTTGACACCCGCCACCCACCCTACATCAAATTAAGAGCCGAGTTTTGCAACTCGGCTAATAACAATGATGTAGGAACTCATAAGTTAAGACCACCACTCTATTATGTAACCAGCTCTATTGGTCTAAGCTATGGTAAAAAGTACCTATAATAATCCTTAATTACATGTATTATTCAATGTTATACAGGTACCTTGTTCCTGACCACTATTAATCAACTAAATGACAGAAAATGAATGAGCAAAATTCAGATTTTCAAGATGGCTGCCATGGCAGTCATAATGGATTTCATAACACAATTTCATTGTCAAAACTGGACCATATAACGTCATTTTTGACACGTGAAGATAAAAAGGTCATTCTTGTCTTCATTTAGTAGAGCTAATAAGTAAATAGCATTAGTGTGTGCATTAGTTAATGATACACGTGGAATACTTCAGCTATATGGTCACTGACCATGGTTTACTGGTGTAGAACACCACAGTACACAGAGAAAATTACAACCTTCATCAGGAACACTAGGCACATCTTCTCACTGACCCTGACTTAAACTCGAAGACATATTTGACATGTGAGAGACTATTGTGAATTTCAGCACATCCATTCACCTTTCTGCTACCATGGACTTGGAAGTTCCCAGTACATATGTACCTAGATACAGTATTATACAGTGGACTCCATTTTATCTGATATCGTATTATCTGATATTTCGTTTTATCTGATATGATATTAAAACACCAAACCGTTTCTATGTATTCCTGTAATAATTTGTCTTTTTTATCTGATAGTCAAAAGTCCAAGTTTCGGATTATCTGATAGTAAATTTACCGTTGATAAAATATTTCACCCGAATTTAGCCTATTTTAAGCCCGGATATTGTTGTGAAACCACTCAGCTGTGACAACATAGGCATATAACAACACCTACGGCAATAAGGCGACGACTAAGGAACAATAATTGATTGTTTGTGTACACAACTATTGAAGTACATGTACTGGTTTAATTAATTATCGCTGTAGCGTCACTCGTAATTAATGAAATACGTTGATGACCTAAATTGAGAGTAGATGTACCGTAAATACATAATAAAGAAAGAATGAATGAATCGAGTGTTATAAGCAAAGTTCAATTCAAAGACAATTCTTAAATAAATCTGACATTCTTATGATAGTAATCCACACTGCCGATGATCGTGCCGTTACGGTCAAGTAATTTCACTTGCTGCATAACTATCAATTAACCAATAAAGGTTAGATTACCCGTACACTTTGCTAATCAGAAATCATTGCTAAATAAACACAGCGCAAGTCTTCTCTTGTATTCTTTTTGAATAGCACTCTATAGACGTTACTCCTGTTATCGTCTTGGTCATTTACTACGGGAAGCAGACAGTATTCAGACAATGGACATATTTCACACCTCGTAGGTTTGATTGACGGCTTTAGGTACTTTAACACCGTGTTAGCGTTCTATATCTCAAAATTAAAACAACCGCTATCAAACGTCCATATGAGTAGACATCTATGATATGTTACATAACATAAAGCATCAACTTTCCCAATTTCGTCTAATCTGATAGCCCGCTTTATCTGATATTTTATTCGCGCAAATAGACTATCAGATTAAACGGAATCCACTGTACAATACATCTATGAATACATATTAAACTAACCTTGTTCACAGTATAAAACATCAATATTGGGAGGAATCTGAAGAACTTTGTTTGCCATGTGTCTGAGAAGTGTAGTTTTTCCATGCCTGAAACACGTAAGATGTGTCAAGAATTATTAACAATGAGTTACTTGGTCAAGAACACAGGGCTTTCGGCTTGTTGGTGTCCCCCCCCCCCCCCCCCCTCTCCCCTCAATTATACCAATATAATAACAAGGGTTAGAACTTCCGATTTACCAAAAATACACCTCCTCCCGTCTGTGTCTTAGAACTTTTTTAATTCTCCACAAATCGTCTCAAACTGGCAAATGAAAGCAGACATATTTATCTACACATCCATATATAAATTGTCCAAATCCATGAAAAACTAAAGGCATGGTGAGCCATGGAAACTCAAAATTTTGCTCAAAAAAGTTTAGTCGGACACCGAGAAGTTAATCAGGTCAGACCCATCGCTATGGTGTAAACGACCACTCACCGCTTTCCCTTTAAAAAAAAAACAGTCTCTGGGGATGTAAATAAACAAAAGTAAATAACTCACTACAGTTGACATGTCAATTTCTCCCTCCTATCGCCTCACCTTACCTTTGATTGTTTTCCATCCTCCGTGACCTCAACCCATATGCCATTTACACTTCGACAAGTAACGTTACACTTCCTAACGCGGCCTCTGATTGGTCGGAAGGGACTCTCGAGTTTCATTATGCTACGAACGACCATTCAGAAGCTGTGTTAGGAAGTGTACTTGGTGAAATTTAAATGACATCTGGGTTGGGGTCACGAAGGATGGAAAACAATCAAAGGCAAGATGAGGCGATAGGAGGGATAATTTGACATGTCGACTGTAGTGAGTTATTTACCAACGAGCCAAAAGCCCTGTGGTCTAGAACAAGCTATATTATTAGCTTGCAATTTCAGCAATCCTGAGTACTTTGCTGTTTTAAAATTACAACAGGAAATATCAGTCTGTGGTATACATAGTACCTTTATATCCCTTCTATTTAAAGTTGTTTAACTATAAAATAGGGCTATACATTTGGGTGTGTAGAAAGTTTTGCATATCATGCCTAACTATTTGTATCCCCATTTGTGTAGATATCTGATGTCAAAATAATTACATCATACAGTTTCAAAGGAAATGTCATTTCTGTGCCTTCATCTCCCTGAATATTACATCTACTTCCGTGAACCTTGCATACTTTACAATTTCTCTACATTCAATACCTGCTCAAAGGACAGATAACTCTTTCTTACAAAAAGACCAAATTTAAAGTCAAAGGATTCATATCATTTCTTTACAATCATTAATGATACACTTACAAGAAATATTATTTCAATATGAATGGCTTACCCATTTGGTCCAACCAGACCGTATCTCCTCCCAGCAGTGATAAGGAGACTGGCATTCACAAATAAGTCCTTTCCTTTAGCAGATATGGAAAAGTTCTCTATCTAAAATTCAATCATATCTTCTAATTACAAATATTGATACATATTCAACCCTGTACTTTTCTTCTAAGGACATGGATAATTATTTTTGAAACAGCTTGAGAGTGTAGCTATTGGATCAAATGATCACATATATACAATAATACTGCACTAATCCAGGATCTACTTACATGGAAAATCCACTTAACCTAACAAAGAGTATGGGAATGGATGTGCACTGATAATCAGGAAATCTGTGTTCCAGATTTTGATGAAATTTTTGGAAACAAATTTTATAAACAATCTAAAATTCCCCTCAATTAGTACACAGGAAAATTTTCAAAAATGTATATACATATATATGTGAGTGAGTATCACCTTTTGCTTAACTTGTAATAAATAGGCCATGTGACTATGATGTCTCACCTTTATATCTAAACTGTCAAGAACAGTTGACTTTGATGACCTCTCAGCTTGCGATACAGCAAAGTTGTCTGTATTGTCAGGTCCTAAAGCATCCAGCTGTGCCTGGTATTCCATCTAGAACCACATCAATAACTTTACACATACCGGTACATACATGAAAATGATTCGATGTAAAAGTCATCTGTTATTTCATCCAGATATTAATAATAATCATTATGTAATCTGTGTTACTGATCTTCCCAATCACATACAGATAAGTATGGAGGGCTTTCATTAATTGATTCAACTTTTTTGTTTAATGTTACTGCTTGCCCCCGAGGTAACCTCCAACACTTCTAAATATCTAAGGTACAATTATGTTCGATATTGGCATATTTCTTTACGTTTAATAAAATTTCATTTATATTAGCTATGCCACAATATAATCATTAGCAGATAGTTAATATTTTGGCACAATAAAACAAAACAAAGATAAAACCTAAAATCTTCCTAAATTCAAAATTTTCTCTGTGTGAATTGGCTTCATATCTACTGCACTATTTCTAAAATGTATACAAAGTGTGAAGCCCTTAATTTTTCTGCATTCATCACAGATACATCCTACCAGATAACTAGCAGTAAATAGATATCATTTTCAGTGGTAAACACCTGTCCTAAACAACAGAAGCAATTGAGTGAATTATTACCTTGGCAATATATATGATCAGTGTTGTCAGTTTAATTTACAGGATTTCATGGAAAATGGACTAAAAATTGTGCTCAATGTTCAGAGTAGACAATGTCAAAGATTCAGAGGGTTCAGATTCAGTGAAAAGTAAACAAGAATATAATAATCCAAAATATGTCCACTACTCATAGGATTTCATTTTGGACAATGCCTGCTATGTCCACTATTCATAGGATTTCATTCTGGACAATGCCTGCTTTGGACACAATGCCTGCTTTGGACAGTTTACATGGTACAATGAGACGATCCCATAAATGTGATCCTTCGTTTTAATGAAAGAAGATATGCATACAGCTCTGCCTAATGACTCCACCACTCTTTGCTAACCACATCACAAATAAATCATCTAACCAATAGCATTACAATCCTTCCAATCTGCCAACAGATTTCCAGATTTATTTATGACCCCACTTTCATCATGCCAACAGATATGTAATCCCCTTCCACATCACTTGAAAACATTTTTCAAGTTCAAATTGCTCTTCTTATTATGAATTAATTCTCACTTTCTTCTTTAATTTTCTTTGTTCTTTTTTGGACAGTTTAGGTGCTTCCACTTCAACTTTCTTCTCTTTCTCTTCTTCTGAAACATTTTTATCATATATCTGGTTAGAGCTGTCAGGATGAGAAATTCTGTATCGACATATCAATTGGTAAAATGTATCAATATATCAATGTATCGAAAGATTATTAATCAATCAGTTTAACATGTAGAAAATAAAGAATAACAGTTTGAAAACTTTAATATTGTTTTATTTGAACAACCTCTCTGGAACTCTGCAATTTGAACTCAAATATTTCAATAGAACTTGGAAGCATTTCCACATTAATAGATATAATAGCATCATTTGCTTTGTCATATGCATCAGTATTTTTTCTCAAAAGTAATAAACAAACACCATAACGGATGAAAATGGAAATGAAAATTCTGGAAAAAATCAATAATTAAATTTTTTTTTTTTTTTTTTTTTTTTTTTTAGAAAATGAATCGATATCATATTGAAATATTGAATAATTCTGAATCAATAATACATTGATGCCAAATCCATTAATGGCAGCCCTATATCATGGTACATGTATATGCAAATTACATATAAATCGTATCTACTATCTGAAAATTGTTTATATTAAATTTAAGACATGTTTTAGTCAAATATATAAAAGTACATGAAACATGAAATATACATGAAATATATCAGAGCAGATATACTTGTATAAATTTCAGTGTTTAGTGATTCTGCTAATTACTGACCTACACAAGAGTATCAGTAAAACTGATGAATGCTCCCCAAACAGCAGTTATACTTATAATGCAGAAAATTGATGATTCAATTCATAAACAAAAAATCAGCAAAACTGATGGATGCTCCCCAAACAGCAGTTATACTTATAATGCAGAAAATTGATGACTCAATTCATATACAAAAAATCAGCAAAACTGATGGATGCTCCCCAAACAGCAGTTATACTTATAATGCAGAAAATTGATGACTCAATTCATATACAAAAAGCTCCCCAAACAGCAGTTATACTTATAATGCTGAAAATTGATGACTCAATTCATATACAAAAAATCAGCAAAACTGATAGATGCTCCAAGAAGTACAGCAATGATGAAAGAAATCAATGACTCATTATATAGGAAATCATTGAGTATGCATGAAGAATATAAAATACCTATTAGGCAATTCCAAGAAAATGATTGGAAATATTTGCCTCACTTTCTTCTTCAGATTCCCTTTGAACAGGGGTTTCAATTGATTCATTTCCTTTCCTTGCAGAATTATAATGACTACTCAGGTTATGAATCCTGATTTATGAGAGTATTGAAGTGTGGCTAACAATGGGATTGACTCAAGTGTTATTATGCCTTTTGCCACGGGCAAAGAAAAGTACGGAGTCAAAACGGAACTTCTGCCGGTTATCGTGCACGGACGGGATGGAACTCTTCAACGCGGATATATAAAAAATTTGACTCCCACCACTGTCCTTAACAATAACGTCATGAATACAAACTTACTTAGCACTTCTTGCACGTGATTACTGAGTTCAGGACTAGTTAGCATGAAAACTGACCTGCTTAAAATTCACTGAATAAAGACTTACTTAGCATTCTCTGCAGCCAAATATTGACCTGCCTAACATTCTGAAAATACTGAAATGACTTTCTTTAAAACCAACATCATTCACACTCCATGAATAATTACATGTACCTCTTTCTAATATTACCTAATTCTCACATTTATACATGTTTTCTTAAGATACATGTACTAACATTAATTTGACGTTCTCTGTAAGGCTTTATGATGATTTATTTAATGTTCTCATTCTAATACTGTGTACTTACCTGCTTCATCTGAATTATAAAAGTACTCCTCTTGTTCAGGGTTTGTGTCACCATTTTGTTCTTCCTCATCTTCTTCTTCTGGCATTGATCTCGATGTAGTTTTAGATGACGCCTTTGATTTCTTGGTTGCATCAGGAGGAGGTGGAGTATCATGTCCCTACAAGAGTTCATGTTGATATATATGACATATGTTACCGAGACAACCCAAACAAGTACAGCTAAACTTTTACATAGAAGTCGATGAGATCAGAGCAAATATTTCGACTTAACCAGAATTTGAAATAAACTCAGCTGTTTATATAACCATTTTCAATCTTTCCTCTTCACAAATAAATGTACATGTATGTGCCTACCTGGTATACTTTCCTATTTTAGGTCTATGCAATGCATCTACATATATCTACCAACTCAATCTTCACTAATATCCCTCATCTTAATTGCAAGTAATCAATTGAAGATATTAAAAACCTATTACATGCATCTTGAAATTAAAAAATTTGAAAATACTATTATCAGCTCTTTATAATTCTAATTGATTTACTAACTTATATGCTATGTAAATGATTCTGACCTATTATCTGCCCAAATGAATATGTTTAACTAATGAGATGAGTATATCTTAATTTAATCTAAAAAGAACTGATGTAATCCAATTATCTAATTATCTTCACTCATGATAAAATGGCTTCATGGTCAAAAACAATCTGTCTTTATGGTAAACCCCACTGGGATAATTGGTTGTTTGCATTTCTTCCACCTTCATAGCTGTATTAATCAATTTATTTGTACAAAATTCTGTTTTGACCTTGAAATTGTCAGAGGTTGCTACATGGGTTTATTCCCGGAATGCCCACATTCTTTGATGTGCCGACCAACAGGTAGAGAAAAAGATATGGGCATTCCGGGAATAATTAAACTCGTTAAAACAACACACTCTGGTCTATAATTGGATTACCGTAAAACAGTTTTTATGTCCCCGGAATGGAATTCAGGGGAATCTAGTTTTTGTCCTGTCTGTCTGTCTGTTTGTCTGTCTGTGAGTCTGTGGCACAAAACTTTAACCTTCGCCATAACATTTGAACCGTAAGTCACAGAGACTTCATATGTTGCATGTATCTAGAGGAGACTCAACTTTTGGTACCACATTTTTTACCTTTTGAAATTGACCTTGACCTTTGACCTACTATCAAAGACGCCAACAGGGGCATTCGTGTTTCACAAACGCAGCTTGTTTATCAAATAAAAAGCGAAATGAAGTTTAACATTTTATTAAAGATGCATCAATAATAAGCAATGATAAACAAAATTTATACATGCATAAGATAATATCATAACATTTATATTATATACATAAGAAGACATTATCAATAAATTAAATGTAAGCACTAATTGATGGAGAAATGTCATATGTATCATGATATAGTTAAATGACAAAAATAATAGATTTAAAGTACATATATGAAATATAAAAGTCACTTTTATCACTATGTACCACTGCATCACTATCACTGTACATGTATCATTTTCACTATATCACTATATCATTATCACTATGTCACTGTAACATTAATACTATATCACTGTATCATCACTATATCATTATCACTGTATCTTTATCACAGTCACCCCAGATGAATAAGATATGAAGCTGCGTCTGCGTACTCCAATACAGTAATGTCTCCGTTCCGCAATCTTGTCTTCAGGTCACCCAGTCTGTTGTCAATCTGTACGTACTTCCTCTTTCTTGTCGCTCTCTTGCCGCCTGCTGCGTATTGGACCCTCTGTACTTCATTGGCTGCTTGGATTCTCTGGATGATCTCGATGAGTCGGTAGATGTTTGGGTGTGGGTGTTGAACGTTCTTGTTGAGTCTGCTGTGCCATCCTTCTAGGTTGTTGGTGGTCCATGGCCCGTCGGTGTCGAAGTGGTTCCATAGCTGTCTGTTTCCTTCAACCCAGTATTCTGTAACATAGTCCGTGAAGGGTGTGGTGTTGGTGTAGGTGTCGGCAGCGTCGTTGTCTTCAAGCGTATAAAACCATGCATCCTCTATGACTTCAGAAGGGATGAGGGGTAGAACGGCAGCTCATCGGACTAGTTGTTTTAAGTTTTCGTCTTCTTGGTAAGGTACTTGGAGACCGCATTCCTGTGCCTTGCGCCAAATACACTGGGTGTAGTGGAAGAAGCAGCCTTTTGGGGTGATGTCTGGGAAGAGTTGTAGGGCTGCATTGCGTGGTGCCGTTTCGAAGTCCAGGAAGATGGTGCTTGGTAGTAAAGTCAAGTTGTACCTGCTGCAAGCCTCGATGATGAGGCGGAACATTCTTTCGTAGATGATCTGGCTCTTCCCTGGTAATAAGGCAAAGACGAGTGGGTACATGGTGCCGTCTAAGAACGCATGGATTGTATATAGCTGCTTGAATAGTGAAGGACATGCATAGAAGGTGCCGTCAGCGTAGATAGTAGTAGCAGCAGTCAAGTGGATAAGGAAGTCTTCACCAGCAGTAGTTTGGGTCCATTTACCAGCTAGGTTGATGTCCGTGATAGACTTTGGTAGCATTGGTATAGTCTTGCTGCGTTGCGAATAGAGGCTGTTCTTTGCTGAGTGAAAGGTGGGAAGGTTTTCGGCGAGTTGTAGGGTTTCATCTGTCCATGAGTGTTGCCGCAGTCTGGTTATCTCTTGGGCGTAGATGGTAGGGATCGGTACGAGTTCATCTCTATATCGGCTCTTTATCTGTTCCATCACGTCGTTAACTTCTAGTTGAAAGGGGTCCGCTGGGTGGTTGTGGTTGTCTGTTGAGTTGATGAGCATATCGTCTAGGGTGGTGACTTTCGCAGGGCATCGTTGGGTGGAGCAGATCCAGTATGTTCTGTTTCCTCTGTTATTCTTTACTCTGTAGCGGTAGTTGTTGTGAACCAAATTCCGGTTTCCGAGTCTGTTGGTGATGTACTTCATATTCACTTGTGCATTAGCCATGGTTGTTCAAACTTGTGATGAAAATTTAAGTTTCACAAACTATTTATCCGAATTTCTTAGCTTGGACACTGTTCATATTAAACTAAGATTCACTTTGAAGATACAATTCAACATATTAATATAATATAAAATAAAGCATCTCTCAATTAAATATACTAATGAAACATATTAATGAAAAATCATAGTATAGTCATCGTCCATTTAGCAGCTTGTATATCTCTCAATTAAATCTATTATATTACAATGAAATATAATGATAATAGAAAAATTATAGTCATCATCCATTTAGCAGCTTGTATCATTTAAATTTATCATATATTACAATGAAATATAATGATGATAGAAAAATTATGGTCATCATCCATTTAGCAGCTTGTATCATTTGAATTTATCATATATTACAATAAAATATAATGATGATTTATGAATTCTACATCGTACATTTCTATTCATCTTATTAAGAAATGTCCTTTCATAATAAACATTAGATTATTTGAACATTTACGGTAATGGGTGTAGATTAATTGATTAAAACAACACCTATTGTTCTTCCCATGTGGGCATTCCGGGAATACATGGATTTTAAAAAGTGGGCATTCCGGGAAGACACCGCTACATGTATGTATTTGTGAAATATGTAAACCAGTGTTTTTGTCTATACATCAATAGACAGAAAAATTATTACATTCATTTCTAAAAGGAACATATATTTTATTTGTACTTTATGTTTGTTCTGAGTTTGGTTAAATGTTACTTATGTTTTTCAAATGTTTCACTTTTCTATCTTTATTTTACAAGCCATATAGAATGAATCTTCAGCATGCTTTACTTAGCTGGACTACCCTTCTTCAGGACACACTGCATCATTTATAATGATATACCGTGCTATCAGTGAATGTGAAATTGTAAAACATGTTACAGGACATTCTGTCTAGTAAACTAAGACAATTCACCAGACCGAGGCAACCTTTACCAAACCGTAAACAATATTTACATTTTTAAAATGACTGCTCACTTTAATTTTCATAGCTTTATTGCGAATCTCTGGTAAGTAAAAACATATATCTTCAGTTGTCTTCTTCTTCTTCTTCATCAACAAAATCAATATAATAATCATCACTTTGAACATGTTTTCCCCTTATAAATGAAAGGGCCTTTCAACCCTTTTTTTTTCTTTTAGTTTTTGTTCATCTTCACCGGACAAGCGGTCCAGAAATTTAAGGCTATTTACAGGACCAGCGGCATTATTACGGGACTTGTCCGTCTGACCGATGATATTTCATTTTCACTGCGCTATTATATACATGTATTTATGTAGCAACATAAAAAAAGAATAGCCGGCTGCTCATGTGTAAGATGCCATGGTTGTTTAAATATCTAAACTCCATGTTGCCAATTTTAAATCAATAATTAAGAATTTAGCCATTAGAAAAAGAAACTAGGTCCAGTCGGGTAATACATTAAATTTTAGATTTTTTTGGCCTTATTTCATAACTGCTAAAATAACTGTAAAGTTTAATGCCTTTCCCTTAAGTAAAGTATATGCTTACCTGAGCACCATCTTCCTCTTCTTTTTCTTCAGCTGCCATTAGCTCTGCCAACTTTTTTAATTTAGATGATTTACCCTATTTAAGAATATATATGAATTAAAACCATGTACCACATGGTACCTGAGAGAACTTCAACATAGAGTGAATCAAATTCATTTAAATATTTCTATTTCCTTTCGTGTACAGATGCAAAAATTTTACATTAAAAAACTTAGGCAAGATCTAAATTGAAATTGTTAATCACATGTTAAAACAACACCTCAATCTACACAAAGCAAATAAAGAGTAATGAATAAAATTAGCATCTACCAATCACAACAGAGATGGTCAGGTTAGCAATCTATTTATCTTTGGAGCTTGGGATTTTTTTACATTTTGCCAAATACATGCATCTGGTAGCTAGATATATAATTAAGTACACATGTATCTCACTATCCGACAATTCTATGATGGACTTTCATGTGTTAAGGTATTAGAGGTCCACAATAGATATGAACAATGGAAAATTGTGACGGTAATCCACATGGTCGTACATGTACCGGTACATGTATGTATGTTTGCTAGAGTATTTTCTATTTCAAATAATAATGGTTATGTTTTACAAAGTATGATAGTAAGTTCTCAACTCATGTAGCTGTAATGATAGATAAGTATAAAACTCCAATCAAACCATTATTCAATCACATTTAACATGTTTGGCAGAAAAAGTAGTATTTCAAAGCTTTTGTTTGCACATGGAATTCGCTGTTAAAAGTTAAAGGGTTAGTCAAACCGTCGAAATAGAGAAAACTGTAGTTAGAGCAGTGATTAAGTATCTCTGTAAGAGGGGGATGGCTCTCAAGGAAATTCATGAGGACTTCATGGGAAAACCCAAGGGAGGGAGTCACCTTATAGTACTGTTAAAAATACTGCTGAATTTAGAAGGGGGAGGGAGAACATTAAAGGTGATGAACAGTCTGACGTCCCATGGATGCTACCACAGAAAAAAAATGTTGATAGTCATGTCTAAGGTCTCAGCTAGATGGGTCACTAGAATGTTGACTGAAGATCAAAAGAGAAACAGGTATGATGTTTCTTTGCATCTTTTGTTTCGATATGAGGATAATCCTGAGGATTTTATTTGTCATCTGTCACTCAGAAATCCTGGATAAAACTTGGTTTCACCACTTGAATTTTGAATCTAAAAATGAAATAGATTCACCCCCTCCTTAAAAAATAGGGCACTCTTGAAGAGCACATAATATGCCAACATTTTATTATCCTAAGTGTCATACAAACTAGAACTAAATATCTAATCTAATTGTGGTAAATATAGATTAGCTTTAATACTTGTAAAAAAGTTCAGTTTTCTTCTTCAATTGTTTGTAGGTTAACTGATCTTCTTCAAGCATCCATCATTTCCCATGTTGACATCCCTATTCCTTTCACAAATACCCTGACTACAACTGTATTAAATATTGAAATGATGTGAAAATTCCTCTTCAATAAGCACATCTATATAATGTAATCTTTCTTTGTACTACACTTCATCAAAATCTACCAATGGGTTTATGAAAAGTTGCAAAGGTGAGGTACAGGTACTTAAATTACTTTGCATAGAAAAATTTAAATCCAAAGGTGATACAAGTACAGTACATGTACATTGAAACTCTTGTAAATTTTTTGGACAGCATTCCCCTTCCGATATGCATCTTTATATGGTGTTCTTTCTTTGTACCAAGTTTCATCAAAATGCCCCAAAGGGTTTAGGAGAAGAGGAAAAGGTATTTTAAGAAAATCTAAGTCCAAGGGCCATAACTCCTGTACCTTTTTTGAACAGCATTCCCTTTCCAAATTGCACATCTTCATATGGTATTCTTTCACTGAACTTTTTTCATCAAATTTCCTCCAAAGATTTAGGAGGAGATGCAAAGACAAGAAAGGTGGGACAGATGAACAGATAGACAACAGCAGTATAGCATAACATGCCCACACTTTAATGCTGGCGTATAAATAAAATATGCCCCCGATCTATCGTTCCCGAGGCATTAAAATTCTATTTTGGGAACAATGTCCTATTTCACATTTAGTCACATACATTTAAAATGTACATCAATCTCCGTTTTCCATAATCAATTTTGCTCCCAACCTCTTGAAAATAGAATTTTCTACATGTAATGTGTAATAAAAACATCAAATAAAAATAGTGCTGTCAAACCATATTATTTCTTAATAAATTGCAAAATCGTTACAATTTAATTCAAGACTGGAATAACTTGGTTCACATTTTAATTTTCAACAATAAATTTATTTCAAACTACATGTACATTATAAACTGAATTCACATAGCAACAAAAGCAAAAGAATATATCAAGTGTGCATTTCCAGATGTGAGCATGTTAAGAAACCTAACCAATTAATGGAGTATATAAAAAAATCAGCTCATCACAAGAGAAATTTCCCATTCAACCACGTTTTCCTGAAATTGACTACATGTAGAGTTATCTCCCTTAAAAGAATACAACTCTTCTGACTTTATCCATCTCTGCCCATACAAATCAGCTTGATTTAACTTAATATTGTAATATCATCGCATTGTATATCTAAATGTAAATGTTTTATTGAAATTTTCGACTGATTGATTATATTTACTGAGTAATTAAGACCGAAATCACAAACTCTGTATAGATTGAAGTCATCGCTTTGGTTTTCCTCAAGGAATCGTCGAATTGTGGCCATTGCATCTTTACGTTCACTGAACGTCACTGGTGCCATTTCAGCCTCCTCATCATCACTGCTATTCTCTGTGTTGTCCTATGGTTGGTCCTCGTCTTCTGGGAAACTGGCACATATTTCCTTGCCAGTCCAGCAGATGTGCACTCGAGGTTACCAATGTTTGTGATGAAAGCATCAAACATCTCGCTATCTTTAT
The DNA here is from genome assembly GCA_035048485.1 of Pteria penguin. Lineage (NCBI taxonomy): Eukaryota > Metazoa > Mollusca > Bivalvia > Pterioida > Pteriidae > Pteria > Pteria penguin. The sequence continues at coordinate 26,434,832 of CM068586.1, read as the reverse complement.
TCTCTGGTGGCTGGACTTGGTCGGGTTCTATTGCGTCATTGTCTATGAGGCAAGACCTTGTGTAAGCAGTCAGTGAGGGTTATGGACTTGACGATGCACAAGGCCTTACTGAGTAGGTGGACGGCATCTCATGGGGTCAGTCTGTGTGCAATGTCGTTTACTGACTATGTTGTCTTGTCAATGTTTCTGATGATCTTGCGTACGATCTGACTTCAGTAATCAGCAATTAATAAATCCTTTCATCCATCTCTTCACGGTCTATTAGACAATTAACAACTGATCTGGTTAACAGCTTTCAACAGGACAGGTGTGAAACCATTTATCTCTGATCAATAAGTTGCCCACACCTTAGTAAACAACATGACCTCAGGCACGATACGGTTAAGTTTTGACAAAGGTATGCTTTATCATCTTATGGGATAATTGCACTATTCAAATAAACGAAGTCGCTACTTCTTTCTGGCGCAATAAGTAATGGATTTTCAATAGGTTTGATAGAAAATGATTTTGGATTTCAGCATCTTATTCAATAAAACGAAATATTCAATAATGTGATATTCATTTAAGTGGCAGGCAGTGTATAATAAAAACTTGGTTTAGGGCCAGAGAGTCTCAAACATAACTAGGTAAGTTAAGTTCAGAATGGGATAAATAAGTGAAATACATGTAATTATGATTTATTTGTAACAGATATATAAAATTCAATCGTCTCAGAAAACTACACAATTTTATTGTTTCTAAACAATTCTCGAAGTCAGGCATCTGGGTATTTGATAAACGGGCATTTGGATCATTCAAAGTAAAGTTTTGCACTTCATCGTTGAGACCAATGTATATTCATGAAAGAATTTTGGTACAAAAGTATAATTAAAATATTTTACCATTCAAACAAGTAAATTCTGAATACATGATTTGCACATTTCTGATCATATTTTATGAACAAAACCCTTTAGAATTAATACAGAAGGACTTAAATTTGTATTGTCGCTTATGATAAACACAAGTTTTACCCCACACATCCTAACCAGACTCCTAGGTAATCTGCATAGACCAATATAGACAGTAATGTCATGCAAACCTCGAGAATGAATTGAACAAATGACCGAAATGAAAATAACAATACAATTGGCCACTTTCCAATTCCACGTCCCCTAGTGGATTTCCTGTGATTCCAAAACAAAATGGCAGTACAAAGGAGACAAAATGACTGTTTAGCATAGATCTGTTAAAATTAAATTTTTCATATGACTGTGTCTTCATGTTTTCATGAGTTGTAGCTTGTAGTACTAAGAGAAATTAAAGTCAAATTTGGTGATATTTTGTGACAGGTGTTAAGCCGGTTTGTCACCTGTATCCGCAGGTTCCCCTCGCAAAAATCAAATGCGACATTTCTTAAAATGACGTTATTAAATGTACGTAATTGGCTTATTGGATTTAAGTCGGCAGTTTGACACGATGATTCGTATTTGCAAGTGTCATATGTTACCTTTGTGATGACTGGGGCAACTTAATGAATTAAGGGTACATACAAATGTGCGTAAGCACAGTAGTACCGCATTGTAATCTGAGTGATTTGGGACAAAATTGACTTAAAGTCACTTTTGTGGGTTGTGTATATTTAATAACATGCTCTTATTGAAAAGGATATACATGTATTTGTCGATTACAGGTAGAAATATACATGTCTATACGTCCCTTTTACTTTTTGAGAATTGCAGAGTCCCCCCCCCCTTTTTTTTCTTTAACATACAATAGAGTCCGGGTGGAACTTAATTTGCCCACTGGTCACAAAGGGCATTTTTAGAGTGGGCATTAAAAATGTCCACTGGACACAGTGGATATTCTTGTAAGAGTCAGTTAGAATTAACATACAGGTAAGTGGACAGCTTGATAACTCAGGTAAATGTCCACTCCTAATGCCCACTGAAATTTCAGGTGGTGGACAGTGGGCATTCAAAGTTCCACCCGGACGGTACTGTATTTTCTGAATTTACACAGCCATTTCTCCAACGTTTCTGTAATAATCTTGAGAAACTGTTTAGTAATATTGGTGATCATAGAATTCGGAACTACTATGTATATTTATAATTCTACAATAATAAGTTAATCACAGCTTGACAATATAGTGTCTGACTGAAAACTTTTCAAAACAAAAAAAATGAATAAAAAATTAAATAAATAAAAAATAATAATAATATTAAATATAAAAAGGAAAAAAAATATTTTAATTTAGCATGTCTACGACCCTGATATTACTAAACGTTAATTAATTAATTTGCCCCAATTAACAAAAAGGTAACACATAAGATTAGCAAATCAGATCATTGAGTCAAACTGCCGACTTATATCCAGTAAGCCAATTACGAAATACATAAGGACGGCAGTTTAAGGAATGATACATTTCACTTTTGCCAGGGTGACAGATACAGGTGACAAACCAGCTGAATACCTGTCACAAAATATGACCAAATTTGACTTATTTCTTTTAGTACTAAAAGCTACAACTCATAAAAACATGAAGACACAGCCATATGAATAATGTAATTTTAACAGATCTATGCTAAACAGTCATTTATTCATAAAAAAAACTCCCGTAATGATTAACGAGATTCACAAATAGTAGTGTATGTCCCCTTATACCGCCATTTTGTTTTGGAATCGCAGGAAATTTGTTAGTATGGATAGTGCGGATTTGAAAGTGGCCAATTCAACCAAAAATATTAATGACCATATGTCAATTTAAGGAAGTTATGAGTTTGGAATTGTTTTAAAGATAAACCCATGAATTAACAGCAGAGTACCACACAAAAGCAACCTTTATGTTAAGACACTTATTACAAAATAATCCAACCTCCTTATTTTTGTTTTTCTTTTTTCCCTTCTTTTCTTCTAGTGTCATTTTTTTCATTTTCTCACATTCTTCGTCCTCTTCACCATGCCACAATTCACTTTCTTGTTTATCACTTTTCTTAGGCATTTCTGAGAATCCTTGTTATGGATACTTAAATTGAACAACTAAAAACCCGATTTGTACCTGTAACAGATCTTATATTTACACGATTTCACAACTTCCCAGACCTCTCGCATGTGTATCACTGGATTAACGTATACATAAATTTCGAACCCGAAATTTGGCCCATCATCTGCTTTATTCTTCGTCTGAAATCAGACCTCTGTTTAATTCGCTGTCGTTTACTGATAAGTCAAGATTATCAAAAACGACAAGCGAAGTACTGTAGGGTTTGCTTCTTCGTCTTTCAGGAATTTTCATATCACTAGATTGATAGATTATTGTTTTACGTCACTGCACGATTATTTTACATGGTGACAGCATCTTCCAGCATTATGCATAGAGGATTATACCTTTCAATTGAGCCACCCGAAACAGAAAGGGATCTATATACAAACAAAGACTTTGCGTATCAATACACTATGTGAATCACACAAAGTTGTTCTAAAATGGCCGGAGAATCTTTTAAAATTGTCCACGAAATTATTTATTTTAGAACTATATACCTCGCTTTTTATGTTGTAATATTGCTTGTTTCTGCTTTACATCCTATGCTTTCTGCACAAAAATGAAAACTGTTCCATATGATTTCATTAACTTACATTTTTAACTTCAAATTCTGTTTTGAAGCTCTTGCTTATTGTTTCATGCATGTATTCTTCTGTTTTCTCTTTATTGGTTGTCTGTGCTTTTAATGGTTTGCTATAGAAATCGTGCCCAGCAGAAATTATAACTTGTGACCACCCTCACCATCCCGGACGAGCCGAGTTCATATATAGCTGGTCCGGCAAATAATGTGGATAGTGTAATTGATTATTATTCGAATAGATCAAATAACTTGATTAATGTTTACTTTGTATATACGATTTTGTGTGTGTGTGTGTGTGTGTGTGTGTGTGTGTGTGTGTGTGTGTGTGTGTGTGTGTGTGCATACACTTTTCCAGGTCTTTTTCAGCCGGACATTTACACATTCTGAAATGTTAAAATATTGAAATCGTCAGTTAAAACTTAAAACTTCGATTAGTAAAACGATAAAATTAACTAAAGAAAATATCCGATTTTTGCAGCTGTTGGTGTCGTTGCAAATAGATAATTCATTGTAAATATTATATGGAACTATATGACGCTCAATATGAATTACACAAGTACATAAGAAGGCGATAGTGGAAATATGTAGGGGGCATCTTGACACTTCTAGACGTAGATCAAACACATGAAAAATGCCGACAAATCCGGAGAAGCCCCACTTAGACTTTCAGTAGTCTATGTCTCTACCAAGATCAAGGCAAATATTCTTAACAACCACTTCAAGTCAGTATTTTCATCAACGGACAACACATTGATTCAGCCAGTCTAACCTCATGAAAGACTAGCTGCAGAGACATCTCTACATCAAATAGTGGCATTTAGAATTACTAAGAACCTCAACTCGCACAAAGCAGCAAGACCAGACAAATTGATACCAAAGGTACTAAAGGAATTAGCATCGAGTATATCATTTATCCTTAATATTATCCATACAAAATCTCTAGAATCAGGCAAAATTCCATCAGAATGGAAAAATACAGTTGTTACCTCAGCATATAAAAGGGTCACTGGTACGACCAGCTGGAGAGTATGCCTCATCAGTGTGGGACCCTTACCAACTTGGCCAAAAAGGACAACTAGAGAAAGTTCACAGAAGAGAAGTAAGACATGTAACAGGACAATACAGGAAGAGCACTTATTACACTAGAGTGGAAAATATGGGAAACAACGAGGAAAGAATTTCGGCTTGCTACGATATACAAGATCTTAAACAACATTGTTGCTATCGATACTGCAAAATATTTCAAACAACCTCCTAGAAGATCTAGAAACCACCATTCATTGGCAGTACCATATGTCAGTTCAGACCACAGGAAAGGTTCCCTCTAGAGACTGGAACGGCCTACCACTGAACATCCCTGCAGCCCCTGCACTTGAGGCTTTCAAGTCTCGGGTGGACAACCTATATTACAGAAAAAATTGCTATGCCCCGGATCGATAGATCGGGGGGGGGGGGGGATATAATTTCTTTCCTGTTTGTCTGTCTGTCTGTTTATGTAAACTTTAACCTTGGCCATGAATTTTGAGCTTGTGAGAGACAGAGACTTCATATTTCACATGCGTACTAATGAAGCCCTTTCAAATGACAACAAGGTCGATGACCTTTTGATCTTGACCATGACCCTCACGCTGAAAATATTTTTTTGACTTTGTTGCCACCGGAGGCATTAGTGTTTCACAAACAAAGCTTGTTTTTATCCTCACTCACTTTTTTAAATAGATTTTTCCGCTTTTACATTCTAACCATGCTTACCAAAACTGGTTTAATGCTCAGAATGTTGAAGTAGAAGAAGAAGAAGGATTCAACAGCTTTCAATCAATGGGCACCTTGCTATCTGCTAGAGTATCCCTTTATTTATTGCTTTTTAATACTGTAGACAAAAGAATTATAACTCGCACGTAGTTCTTTGCTACATGTACATGCTTAGGCAGTGCAAGTCCCTGTCAAACACAAGTCCACTAATAATTTAATTCCAGTCAATGTTACAAAAGAGATAATAAACATGGCTTCGTTCCACAAAATACGTAAACGAAAATTTACATGAATTGAGTGTAATGTTCCAGTTAAAAAACAAAGTATTAAGGAGAATGTGATTCGAATCCATAACCCTCCAATATCAGGCTGATGCTAAAGGCCTGATGGTGAAGAGATGTCTTATAACATTAGTTATCAGATCGTAAAACATTGTATCCAGGGTACATTTCACCACAGAAATCGTGCCCACTCTAACTGACACGTTTTAATAGATATTTTTAGTTTAGTTTAGATATTTTTTTAGTTTTAATAGACAAAGATTTGTCTTACTTCTGCCTTAACATGGGTTTTTTTTGTTTGTTTTGATTTGCTTTGTTGCATCTGTTTAAAATTCCATAATAAGTGAATTTACTTCTTTTAATGAGATTTTTGAATTAATTTATTTCTGTACAAATGTACATCTTAGTTAATACTTCACAAGTTGAAATTAATTAAAAGCCCCATCCCCTTCCTCCCCGCTAATGCAAATGTTTTCAACTAAGCAATTTATGTATATTAAACCAAGGTCGTTCAGCACATTATACGTACATTAGTATATGTCAAAAGTACCAGAAGAGTTACGTAACAGGATTTGGACAGTTCCTGGGAATATTCCAGTTGTAACCCCTCTTATCTTATGTCTCAATGTCACAACACGTAATAATACAGATATCAAAATCTTCTTCGATATGGCGTCGGTATTATGTCTAGTGATATGTCTGTGTTTGTCGTAAGTGTCTTTTTCTACCTTTCAAATTTTTTTATCTTTCAAAATGAATTTGATTAAATCGGGAGAAGGGGAGGGTCGCCATAATGACTAATATACTTAATCGACTTCATACATGAGCAAATTTCAATTTAAATTGCATTTATATAAAAGATTATAGAAAATGTTCTGAAAAATATAGCGAACAGATCTGTTATATTACTTTATCATGTTCAGTTCCAATATATCTCCGCTATTTCTCACTTACTGGATCTTGTCAAGTACAACACAAATGTCAAACTGTGACGATAAAGACGGACAGACTGACAAAGAAAATCATATACACCCGGCGAAGGACACCACTCTATTATTTGATTTGCTTGAATACCTAATAAACCAATACAGTGTCAAAGAGACGCTGAAATTTTGAAGGATAACTCGATATAGTAATCTACTCGATTCTAGAAAAGAACTGTATATACGAAGGTCAGTGAGTTTGCTAACCATCAAAGGGACATCAAAACGCGATTTGATCAATAAGTTGTTCAGTAAGTACAATATGACAAGTAAAACCATGTATGAATATAATTATGCTATCCATTATAGATTTCGTATCATATTTGTTACTTTTTTATCTTTGTTATTCAATACATATATCCTATTGGTATTATACTACATGTATTTTAATTCAACGTTTGTCATCTTTGCACGCGAATATTAATTAAGAATGAATGAATTGGAAAAAAAGTCTGATAAACTTGATTAACATGCAATCTCCTTACACACGTGCCCATATTCATCTTTTATGAGCAGTGTTGAATCAGTTGACACAAGTCCGTTTGATTCGGTAGGTGTATCCAGCAAGCAGGAGACTCTCTCCTGGCGAGCACATCGTTTTATTTCTAAATTCCAGGGCTCCGTGAATGTCTACTGCAGTACATTGTTGTAATCATGGTGGCATTGTGCTACTTTGTTTTAAGAGTCATGGATATGTCATTTGATAACTTTTCATTTTACTGATCAAAAGTGATCACATGACAACCGGTTGTCATGTGATCACTTTTGATCAGTAAAATGAAAAGTTATCAAATGACAGATAAAACACATGTTTTATTTCAGTGGTGTTTACGCCAGTGGTCCTGGTTATGCCTTGCCTGATAGCAATGAAGCTCGATATGTGTTCCATTTAGCAGACAAAAACCATGATTACAGACTTGAAAAGGCAGAATTCCATCAAGTTTTCCTGGATTTTGACAGAAATCGTAAGTGCAATTAATACAACGAAGAGTATGTATTGTTTGATTTTTGTAAAGTAAGAACTTCCAGACCCAACCGATTAAATGGCGAATTGCACTAGATAAGTTAAACGTGACTGAGTTTCATGAATTTTGATTTGTATTCACCTACAGTTACTGCTGAATGAAGAGGACTCCGCCATTGAATGTATATAAGGCTTGTACTGTCCGAGTTTTCGAAGTAGGGGACGTATCCAGAAATAAAAAAGAGGATGTCTTGTATAACCTCGAGAGATTTATGCGAATGTTTTGCGATTAAAATATATAAAACACAATGATTACAAACACATAGACACAAACTAAAAAAGATATATATACAAAGCACTTGTGCTCTTATATATATATATATATATATATATATATATATATATATATATATATATATATATATATATATATATATATATATATATATATATATATATATATATATATATATATATATATATATGTTTGTAATCATTGTGTCATTTATTTGATATTTTAGTGTGGTTTTCACTTCTCTTATACATATAAATATATAGATATATTGAATGTGTACTTCATAATTTTATGTATAGTATAATTCAATATTGTTTAATCTGTCCAGACGATGGAGACGTTACATCTGCAGAATTCTTACTAGACTGGCAGGAACGAAGCCTAGGAACAGATTTAGAGGCGGTTATTCTGTTTAACCATTTAGACGTAGACAACAATGGTCTCATCCATGAAAAAGATCTTCCGTGGATAGAAATGTTCTTTGACCGGGACAGTAAGTATAATCTTCTACGAGGTGACAGATGTAGCATACAGACAAGCTATGTCCACAGTCTCGTTTTACCTATATCTCATTAAGATAAACCACATTATTAGACAAATACATGTACATAACGCCGTGATTATGAGCACTAAAAATTTATTAATACATATCAAGTACTATATTAAATAAGTCAAATGAGTATATGTGTTGTGAAAAGAAATGAAATTTGTACAAATTAGGTTATGCAACATGTGGTGGCGGATCCAGGGGTGGTACAAACATATACACACGTAAATATTATGGATACTAGTTCTCTTAAAATACTGATGCTCTTGTACATATATAGCAATAATGATAATAGCGCACCAGGAAAACTTCCTCCGTATACGGACCTCTGGGTCCGCCACTTGTAAATGAAGAACATAATGTATTCTCAGATATGACAGTAACAATTTTTTCCTATGTTTTAGTGAATTCCAATGTCACTATGGCTGAATTTGTAGTGGTGTGGGTAAAACTCCTTAACACCTATCCTTAGCACCATCCCTGTTACCATGTAGATGCTAATCTTTCCTGATTCCATTGAATACATGGATTTGCTCTTTATGAAAGTGTTAGTACATAGTCTTAAAAAACCCAAGCATTATTTCTAATTTCCTTCATTTTGATTGGTAGGCGATGGATACGTGGGACAAGCTGAATTCGTTACTCAATGGGTAAAGATGCTGGCAACTAATTAATAACATGTGTATTTATAATTGACGCGATAAAGTAAATGATAAATGCATGTTTAGGAGTACAAAAAAAGAAACATGACTTGTTAGATATCATTCGCGGATCTAGATGTGGACAGGGAACAGGATCAACCTTGAGATTCAGCGAAAATAACTTCTTTTACAAAATATAGGTAATATAGGCAACTATCTCCGTGGTTGGATCTCCTTTCGGGAAAAAAATTGTTTCCGCAAACTTTCTGGACACGAGACTTCTTTCAGTGAGATTTCAACTGGAAAAGCAAATAGATGGAGGTCCACGTCTTCGAAGACAATGTGCGATTTTGTATGACACATAACGTTTTCATGGACTGCCTTGCTGGCAACTGCCAACACAGCATATGCCTTCTCAGTCTATCAAACGCAAACAAAGTCAATACATTCCGTAATATATTACGATGCAACGTGGTATGCAATCTCGTGTAAATATATATATATATATATATATATATATATATATATATATATATATATATATATATATATATATATATTTATTTATATATATATATATATATATATATATATATATATATATATATATATATATATATATATATATATATATATATATATATACACGAGAGGGCGGGAGTCAAACCCGGGACTCCCGCCCTGGGCACACAGGTGTTCTGGCTTTCGGATGAGACAGTAAAAACCAAGGCACATGGCACGTAAAAGATCCCTCACTGCTTCGGGTGGTTCGTTGCAAAGGTCTGAATTTGTATGCAATTCATCAGGCAGATGCCGTCACCATATACGTGAAATAATCGTGGAGTGAAGTGAAACAATAATCAATCAATCAATCAATCATTATAAGCGTCAGCTGTTGACATCAGGTTAGATCCGTATTATGCTAGGGGACGGTATAGCGCAGTCAATAGCCGGCCTGGCACGTAACTAAGACAGCAATCAGTAACTGGCCTGGCACGTAACTAAGAGAGCAGTCAATAGCTGACCTGGCTCGTAGCTAAGAGAGCAGCCAATAACTGGTCTGGCTCGTAACTAAGAGAACAATCAATAACTGGCCTGGCTCGTAGCTAAGAGAGAAGTCAATAGCTGACTTGGCTCGTAGCTAAGAGAGCAATCAGTAACTGGCCTAGCTCGTAACTAAGAGAGCAGTTAATAGCTGATCTGGCTCGTAGCTAAGAGAGCAATCAGTAACTGGCCTAGCTCGTAACTAAGAGAGCAGTCAATAGCTGACCTGGCTCGTAGCTAAGAGAGCAGCCAATAACTGGTCTGGCTCGTAACTAAGAGAACAATCAATAACTTGCTAGGCTCGTAGCTAAGAGAGAAGTCAATAGCTGGCCTGGTTCGTAACTTAGAGAGCAGTTAATAACTGATCTGGCTTGTAATCAAGAGAGCAGTCAGTAATTGGTTTGGCTGGTAGCTAAGAGAGCAGTCAGTTCCTGGCCTGACGTAGCTAAGAACGCAGTCAATAGCTAGCCTGGCTCGCAGCTAAGATAGCTGGCATGGCACATTACTAAGAGAGCAGTCAATAGCTGACCTAGCTCGTAATTAAAAGATCAGTCATTAATTGGTTTGGCTGGTAGCTAAATGAGCAGTCAAAAACTGGCTTGGTCCGTAACTAAGAGAGCAGTCAATAAATGGCCTGCAAGTAAATAAGAGATCAGTCAATAACTGATCTGGCTGATAGCCAAGAGAGCAGTCACGGACGGACTATGACTATAGCTCACTTGAGTCTTTGGCTCAGGTGAGCTAAAAAAAGAAAAATCCTAGATATCTAAACATGTGATATGAATCAAGAGGAATATGAACCCTGGAAAGATTAGCCATTTATGACTCACAATTTCACTGATTTGTCTTTCTTCTATTACTAATTACATATGTAAAAATGTGCATGTCAAAACCTAAGCTATACCAACAACCAAATGTCCTCTAACTCATAACAAGAGCAACGCCTAGCGTGGCATAATACGCCCGTCGCTTAATTCGGACAGGATCAATTTGCATTTGGCATGATTTTCATGAAAAACATCTAACGTTTACTGAAGTTAATTGCGAATCATAGCATTTTATCATAGGAATAAGTCCAAGGGCAATAACTTCTGCAGAAATGGTCCTATCCAACCCATCTTGGAACTTGACCTGCAAAAAAAAACTTGAAATTTTTTAGAACTAGTCCCCCTCTAACACTTCCCCCCCCCTCCTAAAATTATAAATTTCTCAAAAATGAAAAAAAGATATCAATACCTGTAAAATATGTGGAAGTTGGTACATTTTACTTGTTTCATGGTAAAATTCATAATGTTTTTACAAAAATTAGATTTTTAATGAATTTTCAAAACAAAATCTTGAAATTTATAAGTGCAAGGGCCATAAATCCATCAAAAGTTGTTCAATCGTAACAAAACTCGAACTGGTACTGACGCTGCTTGGAATAAAGCTGTATACCAAATTTCAACTCAATATCTTGAAAGACGGCAAAAAAAGTCTGGAAAACATGACCTAGGACATATGGTCACCCCCCCCCTACTAAAATCATAAATTTCTAAAAAATGAAGAAAAAGACATCAAAACCCGTAAGATATGTGATAGTTGGTACATTTTACTTGTTTCATGATAAATTTCATAATGTTTTGTCAAAAAGTAGATTTTAAATGAATTTCTGAAAAAAATGTTGAAAATTTTAAGTCCAAGGACCATAACTCTGTCAAAAGTAGGTCAACCTTAACGAAACTCGGACTGGTGCTGACGCCGCTTGAAATAAAGCTATATACTAAATTTCATCGCAATATCTTGAAAGATGTCCAAAAAAAGTCCGGAAAACATGACCCCGGACAGACGGACGCATGCACGCACGGACGGACGGACAGCGCCATAACATAATACGTCCCGTCTATTGGACGGGCGTATAAAAAAGCATGAAGATAGAAAGTAGCATGTACATGAATGTATAGTATATAACAAAGAATCATTAAACTATTACTGGAATGAACAGAAAAATTCAACATAAAAGATGTTTCAATGATTTTTATTTCAAGTTTTTCCCACAAGAGCAATAAAAAATCTACATGTATTTTAAAATAATTGTGACAACGTCTTACATGTATATCAATTTTGAAATTGAAATAAATAACATATAATCTGATATTGATATTATAGAAATATATATACCATATCAAAATACAATTTCAAGAGTATTTATGGAAATTGTTTATAAAAACTCCTTCAACTCAATATCCAGTCACAAGTTTCTTAGATACCGGTCTGGACAACATGCTTGGCCTCTTGACACAGGGCTTGAATGCTAATGATACATGTATACAACACAGGAACCATAGGAACATCAAAATGGAACACTTAGAACAACAAAACATATCACACTACCTCACATAATGAAACAGATTTCAAGTTGTCAGATAAATCTAGTTTGCTACAGTAAACAAGAATGCCCTTACACAAACAAGTACATGTATATAATTTTACTAAATCCATCCATTTCGCAGTGTATGCTAGGTTTAAGTTTATGACATGAAGGAAATGTTTCAAAGTAACATTTTATACAATTTTAAAAAATGCATGTACTCATCATACTGTAGTTGGTAATGAACACATAGGAATAAGATTTTGCATATCTTTCCATTCCACAGACCGGATGGTCATTAAATGCCATTATTTTTCTAAGAAACACAATATTCAAATATATTATATTATAATCTTATACCATTTCCCATTTATAGATTCATACAAAACTTATGTGACACTCAAAAAACACCAACTTTCTCTTTATATATATAATCATATATAATTAAGCCATTTATCTAGTCAACCTCCTAACTATTTGATATACATGTGGATAGTACGCAGGTGCCATGAGCCTCTGGCACATCAAGCAATGAATTAAACTTGATCATGAAAATAAGACCACTCTTTATAATTCTATCCTGTATCAATAAGGCATGCAAGTGTGATACAAGGTGAAAACATTCAATTTCTACAGATTAACAATTACCTCATTAATGAGCAAAATTTATAAAAGATTTTTTGCAATTTAGGGAATGAGAAAAAACCATTAGAACATCTGTTATTATTAAGAATGAGAAACCAGTGCAATCTGTCAACGATTTGCGACACAATCTCCATATCTTACATAAGAAAGGTTCAGATTTAATTTGTAATTGTTCGTGTAAGTGAAGAATAAATTGATATTTTGCATAACCAGAAGGTACATATTGTCAGCGAACCTGTATATTGGTAAGAATAAATATGTAATTCTAAGTTAAATATCAAAGTTAAATGTTATCCCGAATTGTGAAAGAATATTGTGTGTCACCAAAAGAGGAAAGCTACCAAAATATTTATTCTTTTAACAATTCATGAAATCCACAGATGCAGAAAAATGTGAATATTTGCAGAAGACTTCAATACTTGACCCCCCACACTTCGTAAAATAACAATGACATTTTCTATTGTTCTATTTATGTGGTCATAAACAAATATGCAAGAATCAGAGATTTGCAATCACAATAAAAGATTACATTTGTGGAAAAGTGAGAAATTTCATTGTAAATAAGGACACCCATATATCCAAAGTCACCGATCTTGTTGTCAGAAATACATAAACTTGATGTCATTTTTATATTACATATCATTCATTTTAGCTTCATCAAAAATGCACAGATTGATGTACATGTCTCAATACATATAAAAAATCTTAGCAAGAAATGTGTGTACATTTGACATTTAAAGCATGCAGGTAACATGTACAGGTAAAGGTCACACATATGAAATCTCAACCTTTCTATTAGCTATGTGTCATATACTCGCTATTTTCAACAAGCCTACTTTTTTTTTTTTATTTAGTTTAAGATTTATATAAGTTATAGCTATAGAAAGGTCCATACTTTTCACTGTTATTATGATTTCCTTGTCTATTTAGTACATAATCATACATTACTACTGTCCTTGTCACCGAATCCATGTGCCAGTAAAACTGGGATTTTTAAAAATATTCTGAAGACATTTTAATTACATCTCAGTTATAATTAAAATTAATAACAATACTTGATACACTGGAATTAATGTCTGTAAATGTTAGCCAAAATTAATTTGAATGGTACCTATCTTTAGTAAAATTCAGCATGGTACTGCAGAATATGGCAAAAAAATTAAATCTTAAATTAGTGTAAAAATTTTGACATAATTTGTTCTCTATTATAATAGAAATGCAAGCACTAAATATGAAAGAAATTTGTCTGTATTTCTAAGAGATTTGACAATTCAAAAATTATTTCTCTTGCGGAGTTCTCATTCCTGGTCATTTTAATTTCCCTATCAAGTTTTACACTTATTCTTTTATATTGCTATTAATTCTAATTAATCTTGTATCATTACTCAAGACAAAATGAATCTGACTATAATGTGTAAGTTTCTTGGCCATGTTTTAGCAATATGAAAATGTTAACAAATTTCCAGGCACATACTGGGGTAGATCTGGTGGGGCGGAAAGTAGTAGTACCAGAGATACTTAATATGTCTTCATCTTTATACAACCATATCAGAAGAAATTACCGGTAGCACACTAAGATTATGAATTTAGTAGTGTTGATATTCAACTATTCTATGTATATAGCTATATCCAAATTATTTTGTAGTAAAGAAAAGAAAATCAAAGCTAAATTCTAAAATCATCAGAATAATAATACAAGTATGAGATCAAATTAAGGAGAAAATAGAAAATGCTCAGTATCAAACACTACGATCAAATATTAATATATCATTGAAATCAGTTGTAAAAAACTATTCTGCTATTTCCAAAGCAGATACAGTTAACATAGAAGTACTTCCTATCATTCACAATTACTGCTGTATTTAAACAGACAATAAGGCTTTAAGTATCCATGCATATAAATAATATATATATATATATATATATATATATATATATATATATATATATATATATATATATATATATATATATATACATGTATGTATATATATATATATATATATATTTATATATATATATACACACATACATATATATATATATATGTATTTGTGAGACAGATGTTCATTAAAATGTTAAGGTGGAACATTCTTTTGATATCTCTGACTTTTAATGAATTATTTTAATACTTTCATAAAAGTATAATCCCTGTTTTACAAAAGGAGAAGTCCTTGTTTATAAAAGTATAATTCCTTTTTTATAAAAGCATAATTCGTCTTCCTTTGATTGCTTTAATAAATACATAATTCATAGTAAATTTTGACTAAGAATTTACAGATGATGATACATTCAGGATCCTGAGTTTCTTGTTTTCATGTACAACTCTGTCAACACCTGTACTGGTAGTAGTGTACCAGTTACCAGCTCAGACGAAAAAAAATATCTGTTTCCTGTAACCTGACCAACACCTCAAATATTGCACCGACTGATTTTTTTTCGCCATTTACAAGCGCCGCCATTTCCGGAATCGAAATTCCGGAATCGGTTTTCTGAAACTTCACATTGTTGTTATTTCCAGTGTTTTTAAAACAAATATGGCCACCCCCATGGCATCAAGCCTGTTCGTACATGATGAATTATGTTGAACAATACCTTTTATTATACATTATGTATGTCCATCTGAATGTCAAGACATTTTCCATAGAAAAAAAAAAAGAAAAGCCGACCTACCGACCCTATCTTTTTAGGTCATGTTACAGGAAACAAACATATTTCTTTTTTTTTTGGCCTGATTGTCTGCAATACATAGGATACTAAATATTACATATGAAACTTTCGTCAATTCATGTTTTGAATACCCTTAATAACGTAGTAGCAAGTAACTGGTCTTAGCCCGGGACTGGTCCTTCACCAGTACAGCCAAGTTTGCAAGAATTTTAAAAACTATGAACAAATCAGCCTTACTTGATTCTGAATCTTTTATTTCACAAATAATAAATGAAATTTTTATGGTAATCCTATTCAAGTCTCATAGCATTCATAACATCAATATTATCTACTCCCAGTTTAAGATTACAGTACTTCATGTTAAGTACAAATATTTGTTAACACATTTTATTCTTATCACAAGTGAGGGAATATTAAATGTAAAGAAAAAATTCTGCTGAAATGTGGAAGTGTTTCGTGAGTAAAGTATTTCTCATTTTTGTATTAAAATAACTGTAATTATGTTCATCTACCTAATGTAAAATTTCCATATAATTTCTATGATGATACCATGCCCGTTCTATTTCAAAGGTACTGAAAGAGATGTATGTGAAAGCAAGGAATGACAAGCCTAGACTGATAATGTACATGTATGTAGAAAGTGCATTTTATTTCAGCATGTACATCTGTTTGTAGACTGAAAGTCATAACATGAAAAACTCCACCTACAATGTGCAAAACCTCTATCTTAATCAAATGGTTTTAAGGTTGTCATGTTACATTTGCCCTATAATACTCATACATGTATTAATATATACTGTAATACTCTGATTGAAGCAATTCTGGATAGGTGAAGGTTACAAATAATGAAATATACATGAACATACTTTTTTTATCATCTGTCTTTTGAAATACTACAATAAATACTGATGGAAATGAGGCCTAAGTTGATACTCTATATCTGCACTTACATTTTGTTGAGGCATTAGATACTTCATATATTGCACGATATAGTAAAAGGCAGAGAAAATTTCTATTTGCAGAATCTTGACAATGGCATCTCCAGTGATACAACCCTAATAAATCTTGATTGTAACTGTAATACAACATATGTCACAACATTAGGAGTTGTCTAATGGATATATTCTGATATATATACACAATCTAGAAGATTTGTTAAGAACCATCTTCTGGCCCAAATGTAAACCATTCAGTTTAAATTACTGTGTGTCATACGGCTGGATGAATTTGGTTTTAGCATTTATCTTTGAACAATATAGGGGTTTCCCTTTTTCCCTAAATTCTCCATTTTAATGAAAATGGCCGGCAATTCGTCAAAATTCTTAAGTATCTATACCCAATTCATGTATGTAGCATAAAGGCACGGAGACCATTTAAATTTATACACTGAATGTTATAAGACTGTACCTTTATGGAAAAATTAATTTTTTTTGTAACAAAAAAAAAAAAGAAAAAAAAAAGAAAGAAAAATACAGGGATTTTCTTCAACCTGCATTATGTAAAGAAAATCAAAGTAATTTATTTCTGCAAAAAGAAAAAAAAAGAGGTGAATCTATTTTTTATAAAAAAAATTCGAACTAAATATGAAAATACATAAAATCACAGAGAGACTATGTACTACGTACCCTTAATCTTTGATTAAGGCACAGAACACATATAAAATCTGTATATATTTTCACATTTCATTTCTTTCAGTCCAAACAATATCAGATATAAAACTGACCTAAACCTATATTTTAGTAATGTTATGCAAAGAGAAAGTAAGAGGCTTGTGGACTTCTGAGTCTAAAAAAATCATGTCACCACATCATTTCAAATAAAACCCACCAAATCTAGAAGGTAAGGTAGAGAAACAACAATCATCTGACATGTATAGGTACATGGTCACAGTAACAACTCCTAAACACCCAGTATCATTCCTAACATTTCTGTTTCCTAGGATAATTTCTTCTCATCATTGGGACTTTCTTCCAGATACTTTTCTTTTTCTATTTCTGTAAGTGAAAACATGAAAGTCATAATTCGGCCATGGAATAATACATGCAAATAGCCACCAGTAAATTGCTACTCTCCAGTAATTTCTTAGAAATGTAAACTATTTTCTAAAAACCCTGTATCAGCTTAAGTATAAAGAGAAGAGTTCAATACTGCAATAAGGCATCTGATACAATATGTCACATACACATGTGTTATATTTATTTATAAAATTAAAGCTCTGACAAATAACACTTTAATTCCACAGTATGCTGAAATCAGTAATCTAATAGTGTACTGATTTATTACCTGACTGATAGTTTAAAAAAGAAAAATACTCTTACTTAATACTTAAATAATCTATTTTTATGAGTATGAAGATATCAAAGGATTAGCGGTATAATGGTAATGAAAAGAAACTCCCAACAAGTTACCTTGCACACATTTCAACTGTACAAACAACAATTAACTGTTTCATGGTACTTATATATAATAATGTTTCATGGGCAAATTTTCTTTAGAACTAGACTTTTGAAATAGAGGATCTGGTAATAAAGTAACAAAGTATTGTGCTTGACATGTTTTGGTTAAATTCAATTTTTAAATAAATATATAGTACAAACTTTGTAGCGTGATACAGCCTGCATTTCCCATTTTGTAAATTCAGGTTTAAATTATAAGACAGAATTTTACCTGGCTTCTGTTCTAGATGAGGTGTATTCAAACCAACTAACATGTGGTATCAATGTGGAATCACGAAGCATTAAAAATTCACCAACAGGACTGAAATAGAATGAAATTTTTCACGACTGCTGTGTAAACAAATTTAATGTAACATTGACTTTAATATGGGTTTCTGCTGCAATTTATAGAGTTTTTTAAAAATAATTTATCCATGAAAATATAATTTTTGTAGTGGAGATACAGGTTTTTTTGTAGGAACTATTTCTGAATGTGCAGTGACATATGTCAACAATGTCTTTTTAAAAGTGTTAAGTTCCAACTGGCCTCCAACATCACAAGATGGAGATTTGGAAATGCTAAAGAAAAAGAAATTTTACTCTCGTCCCATGCAGAATTAACTTACCTGATATACATCATATCAGGTCAATTACAAACTGAGTAACTATTGTAACAAAATCATTTCAGAACCCATAATATATATGTCAAACACAGATGCTCTGACGATGTTTATCAATAATGATGACATATTTAATGAGGGAAAATACAATAGGCAAGTTCTACTGCTCAGCTGTTGTTCAAAGTGGAGAAGCTTAAGGCATGTTTCTGAAACAATAGCAGACTTGGCCATCTAGTGCTTAGCCTCAGCAGTTGACTATAGATTGAAATCTTACAAGTTTCTGTTTGAACTACTCCATGTGGTGTGAACTGTAGTTCTTGGAGATAAACTATAGTGTACAGTAAAACTTGCCCAATATATATCTTAAAATACATGTTTATATAATAAATATATTGGTGTGATCTGCATCTTCAAATAGTCTTTATAGTTTCTTCTATATTGATTTTTTCTATAAAGGTCATAAAAATATTGTATACACTACAGCAAGGACATAAACTGTGAAAACACCAGTGTTCAGCCCATTATCAAACATCTTCGAATTATTAAGCATGAGCCTTGTGCCAGCCCAGTCTATTGACAAAATGTAGTGCCCAAAGCCTGATATCCATATTAATATGCATCCCTTTCTTCTTGATGTAAACATATTTACTTCTTCATAAAAGAACTTTTCACTCTGAATCCTTGGATATTTACACAAATTACTATGATTCAATAAATGTGAGTTGAAATCAATGACTGAGCAATGTAATATATGTAAAGATGATGAATAAATCCAAATCATAAGTCCGAAAATCATGAAACCAAAGGACATACAAAATCAGTGAAAATGAAAACCAAATAGAAAACAATGAAAAATGTCTACTTGAAGAGCATATGTGAACCCCTTGTTGGAGCAAGATCAGGCATCTGGGAAGAGTGAGCATCCCCTGCTTGGTAGAAATACACATCACATATACCCAGTAAAAAGAGTCAAATTGTGTCAATTCCATATATATTTATATATGGAGAAGCCAAAGTAGGCAACCTTCTAGTGTAGAAGGTGTCAAATCTCAGTCCAGAATATCATTTAAAAATCTGGATAAAAAGATATTATATATCATGTTTACAAGTCTGACCCTGTATATAAAAATCAGCACTGAAAATGTTGCAGATATTTCATTATATAATTTTAACTCCCAAAAAATCATATAAATAACTTACTTTGCTGCTAAAAAAGGAAAGAAGGGAGTGAGAACCACCTGTACAACTCCAAACCATATGGCTCCTAAAAATATCCCAAGTAACGCCCCACATGACACCTGCCCAAATGTATGATACCCTAGGTATACCCTGAAACAAAACAAAACATTTATGCAATGACAAGAAGTACTATAGCCTGAAGTAGCATATTAAGGTTTAAAATCCTCTAAGGTACATATACACATTTTGAAAATTGGAGGAAAATTTATAAGTCTGTTAAATGTTAAAATAAGTTTCAAAACCCGTGGTATCTTTAAACCTATCTATCAGAGTCAATGATTTATGCAGAAAGGTTCCCCTCCAGCATCACAACTCATGGATCCTGTATATATTATAACATAAGATCTCTGTATTTACCCTTACTACATGTATCAAATCTTAAAGCAAACACTTAAGAAACTCCTTTCTGATGGCCAAGATTAAATTTTATTCATTAGATTAGAAGTTCAGTGTCAAGCCACTGACCATCTTGCCCTTTATTCTGACATGAATTATATGTCAGAGATCCAACTGCTTCTTGATGAATATTGTAACTGTATGCTTTAAATATCCTCTAGTATATTGTGTCAAGATGTACTGGTACCTATTACAGATGTGCTGGTACCTAACTACAGTATACCATTACAGATGTGCTGGTACCTACCAACTGTATACTATTACAGATGTACTGGTACCTACCTAATGTATACCATTACAGATGTGCTGGTACCTACCTACTGTATACCATTACAGATGTACTGGTACCTACCTACTGTATACCATTACAGATGTACTGGTACCTACCTACTGTATACCATTACAGATGTGCTGGTACCTACCTACTGTATACCATTACAGATGTGCTGGTACCTACCTACTGTATACCATTACAGATGTGCTGGTACCTACCTACTGTATACCATTACAGATGTGCTGGTACCTACCTACTGTATACCATTACAGATGTGTTGGTACCTACCTACTGTATACCATTACAGATGTACCAGTATCTACCTACTGTATACCATTACAGATGTACTGGTACCTACCTACAGTATACCATTACAGATGTACTGGTACCTACCTACTGTACACCATTACAGATGTACTGGTACCTACAGTATACCACTACAGATGTACTGATACCTACCTACAGTATACTATTACAGATGTACTGGTACCTACCTAATGTATACCATTACAGATGTACTGGTATCTACCTAATGTATACCATTACAGATGTACTGGTACCTACCTAATGTATACCATTACAGATGTACTGGTATCTACCTACTGTATACCATTACAGATGTACTGGTACCTACCTACTATATACCATTACAGATGTACTGGTACCTACCTACAGTATACCATTACAGATGTACTGGTGCTTACCTACAGTATACCATTACAGATGTACTGGTACCTACAGTATACCATTACAGATGTACTGGTACCTACCTACAGTATACCATTACAGATTTACTGGTACCTACCTAATGTATACCATTACAGATGTACTGGTACCTACCTACAGTATACCATTACAGATGTGCTGGTACCTACCTACTGTATACCATTACAGATGTACTGGTACCTACCTACTGTATACCATTACAGATGTACTGGTACCTACCTACAGTATACCATTACAGATGTGCTGGTACCTACCTACTGTATACCATTACAGATGTACTGGTACCTACCTACTGTATACTATTACAGATGTACTGGTACCTACCTACAGTATACCATTACAGATTTACTGGTACTTACCTACAGTATACTATTACAGATGTACTGGTACCTACCTACTGTATACCATTACAGATTTACTGGTACTTACCTACAGTATACTATTACAGATGTACTGGTACCTACCTACAGTATACCATTACAGATGTACTGGTACCTACCTACAGTATACTATTACAGATGTACTGGTACCTACAGTATACCATTACAGATGTACTGGTACTTACCTACTGTATACTATTACAGATGTACTGGTACCTACCTACTGTATACTATTACAGATGAGGCTACAAAACATAGAAGACTGACTAGATACTTCCATATATCATATACCCAACTGTAATTTCTGTACAACCTGAAATGGACCATTTTATGTTTATCAAAAACACAGATTATCAACAGAAAAAAGGCAAAGTAAACCCACACTTCTCAGCATCATGTAAAACCCACGGGGTAGATCTTAACAAACAAAAAGCTTCGGAAGGTGTGTCTGGAATCCTGCATTGTCATTGGTCCACCATGACTCTGTGGTGGTCCAATGATACGACACCTAATAACAGCAATACAGGGTTATGTTACCTGTGTCGTAATATAGCGGCGTTCATACGTGTAAATTATACGAAGGTGCTGCAAGGTTTTCAAATTAAAAGAATTGCAAGATTTTCAGAAATATGCTTTACAAACTCTGTTTTATGGAGAGACGTGATGGTTTTATATCTGTCAAAACAGTTCAGACACTATCTTTCACAAGTAGGATTGCTTTGATTGGTTGTGGGGGCGACATCTGATGACATGAATATTAATAAGAAAGAAAAAAGAGGAGTTACCGGCTCAGTTATGTGGCAGAAGTCACCATGGAGCTATACAATACATGAATATAAATAATATAATAGAACATTTAACACATTACAAAAATATTTGATTGTAGTGCAATTACGATACCGACTTAGGACGGTCATTTAATTTGACAAAAGCCAAACAAATGGTGTGGTTAACCGGTTTACGGGCCCACCTTCCCACTCACCGTAACAGCAGAACAATCAAAAGACGTACATTTAAAAATTTATAAATAATCCTCCATGTAAAGAACAAGGGTCAACAAGTATCGCATATTGAGAGGTCATAAAAATATAAACATGTAAGGTATTGTAAAACACATAATGGTATAAAAATATATGCGACATCAACATGATAAACCGTGCTCTGCCAGTCTGAAAGCGAGCTAA
This sequence comes from Pteria penguin, assembly GCA_035048485.1. Classification (NCBI taxonomy): domain Eukaryota; kingdom Metazoa; phylum Mollusca; class Bivalvia; order Pterioida; family Pteriidae; genus Pteria; species Pteria penguin. The sequence continues at coordinate 26,411,807 of CM068586.1, read as the reverse complement.
GACCCTAGATCTGTAGGAGTCCCGACTAACAGTCAGAGGGGACGAGGTTCAGGACCATGTCTCCTCTGAAAGAGGTTTGGACAAGGCCCGTCATATAGTCCCCACCGCCCTGTTAGTCAGCGTGCAACGTTCAAGTAAAAGTCTGCATAAGGCTGTAGAGGGGCCAAATACAAGACCTATAGTCTTTTTGATGATCTCAATATCATATTGTCTATTTAGGAGACGTTTAACTATTTTATTACATGATAAAATAACGTTATCGGAGCCTTTTCCTATCCTTAGTTTATATACGAGATCGCCGTAAAAATTAGGATGGGAAATTCCATTGGATACATACTGTTGAAAAGAAATATTTCCAAATTTAGATAGAAGTTCTGAATAAGATCTGAAGAATTTGCCGAATGTTTTTCTTAGCTTGTGATATCTGTAACCCTGAGTTAAAAGTTTAGTAGTAATTTGTAAATTTCGTTTATGAAAGTCCAAAACATCGGTGCAGCCTCTGACAAATTGAACTAATTGAGATATATAGATACCATATGATGGGAGTCGAGGGACATAGCCATCCAAGTAAGGGAAATTTACAATAGAAAATCCAAAATCCTCACGTTTATCATAAATATTAGTATATATTAGGTTGTTGATAATTTTGATGTTTAAATCTAAGAAAGGTGTAGATTTATCTCAAGTATTAGCTTTATTCAATGTGAGCTCTGGTGGATATATTTCTGATATAAATTGTTCAAATTCAGGGTTGTCGATCACCAAAATGTCATCCAGATATCTGCAAGTATTATTAAATTTGTCAATGAGGTCAAAACGTTTTGATTTTTGAATAGAAACCATAAAATCCCTCTCATAACAATAAAGAAATAAATCTGCTATCAGAGGCGCGCAGTTAGTATCCATAGGAATCCCAACTATTTGTTGATATATCTTGCCATCAAATTGCACAAAAATATTATTCATGAGAAAATCTAGTGCTTTACATAATTCCTTGCAAGTCCAGTATTTATATGAAGTATATTGTTTGTTGGAAAAGAATCCAGAGTTATTGGAAGTACATATGTACGTTTTAGATTCTCTGTGAAAACACCATTGTATAAGAGACAGCAACTTGCCTTTAATCAAATCATGAGGCAGAGATGTATAAAGTGTAGAAAAATCAAATGTAGAAATTTGAGTCGCTTTGAAATTTAGCGAAAGAAGTTTGTCTATAACTTCATGAGAATTTTTAATCGACCAAAAGTAATTGATGTTACTATTATGAAATGCGACATCACAATATTTGATAATATGATCTTTTATAGCAGTTAGAGGAGACGTAATATGTTTCGATACTACCGTAGTAGAGCAGTGGCTAGAATTAGATATGAAACGCGATTTATATGGACTTTTATGTAGTTTTGGGAGCCAATACATGGTTGGTAGATCAGATTTATCAGTTTTAATTTTGAAGTCGGACATGGTCATGAGGTGATCGTGCAAGGTGCTATCTTTTGAGGTAGGGCTTTCCACATATGTATGAGTGGAGTTTAATTCGTTTTTAAGTACTTCAATATAATATAGTTTTCAAACAACTATTATGTTATTACCTGCTTTATCAGCGGGAACAAAGACATATTTAGCATGTAAGTCAGCTATCTTCTTTTTAATGGAATTTGTCGTCAATGTATTAGGCTGTTGAAATAAATGCGGATTTTCCGTAAAGTTCTTAATACGGATATCGACAATTCTTAAAATCTCGAATTTCCAATCATTAAGAGCATGAACCTTTACCTGTTCTTTTTTACACCAACGTTTACAATATGTAGTTAAAGCATCTTCTATAACGTCACGGCATTTATTGAAATCTATCCTGGACGGTAACCTATATTTAGGTCCTTTTCCAAAAACGGTGCGCAGTTTCTTGTCCGAAATACAGTTTAGGTCACCAGTAATAACATGACCTGCCGGTTTATAAACATATTTAGAATTTTCACAAGAACATTGTGAACATAAGTTCCATTGGTTTTTGTTTGTATTATCCCACAGGGTCTGTGAGGTACAATCTACCCCATAGGTTTCACATGATGACTTCTCAGATCATAATACCGGTATGTGTGGCAAAAATTTCTAGCAGTTGTGCAGAGCTTTAAACATACATACATTCACTTCCATAACGAAATGCTTGTTAAAAATTCTTGCTGCTTAAATGTCAAGATATATATTAGTGTTGTAATGATTTATTGCAGTGCATCAAAATTCATTATTCAGATTTTTTTTAACACTAAATCAGAATACAAATACATTTGAAAACAATCTGAGATGTATTAGCTACTCCATACAATCAGTTGTCAGAAAAATATCATGATTACTTGAGCATGTTTGTATAGAAGATTTTCCTACTTAAGCTCATTTAAAAGAAGCAACTAAGTTGTATTTTCTAACTCATTTAAGAGTTCCAAGTGTCAAAGGCCAAAACTCTTATAAAATTTTGATGCATAAAGGTACTTAAGTAATGATTCAGAAACCCGAAATTTCACTCATCTTCAGCTAAATTCTGGTGATCCAAAGGGCTTTCAGCTTATTGCCCCCAGTACTGTACAGTGAATGTATAAAATGCAGTGGCACAATGCAGTAGCACAATGTGTCAAATGCAGTGGCACAAAGTGTCAAATGCAGGGGCATAAAGTGTCAAATGCAGGGGCATAAAGTGTCAAAGACAGCGGCAAAATGTATCAAATGCAATGGCACAATACAGTAGCACAATGTATCAAATGCAGAGGCACAAAGTGTCAAATGCAGTGGCTCAGTGTATCAAATGCAGTGGCACAATACAGTAGCACAATGTATCAAATGTAGTGGCACAAAATGTCAAATGCAGTGGCACTATGTATCAAATGCAGTAGCACAATGCATCAAATGCAGTGGCACAATGTATCAAATGTAGTGGCACAAAGTGTCAAATGCAGTGATACAGTGTATCAAATGCAGTCTTTGTATTTCTTACAGCATCACACATGTAGTGATTGACCATGGATTTCATACCTTATGAATAAGAAGAACACCATATACGTAGAGAAAAACCATGCAAACTGGGCATGACTTGATGGCATACCATATTCTGTGAATAGAACTTGCCTATCTGAAATAAAGAATTGTAAATAATGTGATAAATCTTGAAATGGATGAGTATTTATCGATATTCTCATAGGAGAAGCACTCACAAATGACTATTTCAGGATAATGGCTTTAACTGATTGATTAAACTGCACTTTACTACTTAAAACAACAAAAAACTTATATCAGTGACAAGGATTTATAAATTGACAAGTAACATTTGATACACACTGAATCTTTTGACAGAAAATTCGGAAAGTTTTTACATGTATCCTGTACAGTCTTACTCCCATATAAATGTATCCACTTTACTTTTCTCATAGCACAGACTTGCCAAATGAGGGATTTCATTTGTCACAACTGATTTTTGAGGGATTGCCAGATCCAACTTTAACCACACCCATTACGTAGTTGCATTGTGACGTCATAATCAAATTTCATGTTTAACAGCCATTTATTTATGACGTCATAATGAACAAGTGTGCCAAAATGTGTGATGTCAAGCATTTGACAATCACTCAATTTGTAACCCACAATATGATAACTGCAAGTGATTTAACAAAGAGAGTTACTGAGTCAGCCAATCCCATTATCATTGCATCACCTCTTATTGGTCTTCTTTCTCTGATTAAATGCTTCAATAACCAGTTACAGACTTCATTCAGCAGTATTCCCAAGAAATATGAAATCTGAAAACATCAATAAAATCACGCTAAAAAAAAAAATAGTCACATGGGCTTATATTTATACGAGCACCTTGAGCACTGGAGAAACTTAGAATGTATAAGTATCCTTTTTCATAAAATCTATTTAAGAACTGAACCAAAATCAACATCATGTTAACATAAAATACTTTTGTACATTTAGTTTTTCATTCTGTGAAACTCATTTAAAATTTTTCTTTATAAAACTGTGCCTTCCTGAACCTACTTTGTCACATAATGTATAAAACCCTGAACAGATCCAACAAAAGTAACAACAGTACTTGTACGCAACATTGAGCACTTAACTGATGCCAAGTTTGATCAAAATCCTTCTTTTTCTTCTTTATAGGAAATCCATCAAAACTTTTTACATATTTTTGCGCCCCCCCCCCCTCCCCCTCTCCCTTACTTTTTTTACATCTTAAAAACAAACTGTCAAATAATTTTTAAAGTTAGTTTTGCATTCAAATTCTTTATAATTAAAACAATTAGAAGTCCATGAAACATATAGAAGGAAACCATCATACTTCATCCCCATAAATTTCATCCCTTCAACAGATCTGAAGAAACATTTGAAAATGCTTAAACTTATCACATTGACAACAGACAGATGAACGAACAATGGATGCAATGCAATGACTATTGCTCAAATGAGTCGTCAGCTCAGGCAATTGAAAAATCAGCACAATATTTATCTGTATATTGTTATATGTACTATATGAACTTGTAAATTCACAGAATTCTGGACATGCATTTTTGATGATTATGGCACTCTATCTTTTACACTTCATTAGACAGTGACTTCTTGTTTTTCTAAAACTAGATGGCTACAGTCAGTACAAGTATTCCCTTTGTGATCAACAAGACACTATCAAAAATGAACTAGATTATTTCAAAGAGTCTTCATGATATAGACAATAGCAAATATAAGAAGAACAAAAACTCACTGTGTGTAAATCTCTTCTGAATAAAATGAGTGTAGCAAATCCTACACAGCAGCAAAATGGAATTAAACTGCACCATGCCAGAATATAACCCCAGAAATCACCTGAAAAGGAGTAATACTGATAAATGATGCTCTTCAAAATCATATTTACATACCTCAATGGAATTCTATGTCACTCATGCACACTTTATAAGAAAAGGTACCTAATCTTCAATAATGAACCAAATAACTTTGAAATAGAGAAATGTCTTTTTTTCTGCATCAGGAGAATTGAGGGCAAATGAAAAAACACAAACCCTTAAAGGCCTTATAAGAGGATAAAGCCACATAAGCACTTACATGCTTTGGATCTTTGTGAAATTCAAAAATCCATGTTAAAGGGATACCTGCACAGAATTTAATGCAAGGTAGAGATGTAATGATACAACTTTCCACAATATGATATGTATCACAATACTTGAATAACAATACGATACATATCACAATAGTCATTCTAGTAAAGAGGTCTGGTTAATGCTTTACTGCTTTGGTTTCATGAAGAATCTGAAAGAACTTTTCAAGAAAAAAGTAACAACTTAAACTAGAAATGAGACAAAAATACATGTAGATACAAAAATGTAAGGAAAAATCATTTGCTAATCTATCAAGATTTTTTTTGGCATAATTAATTCTGTTTCAAAGTTTATATATATCATAAAATTTGATACACAATTTGATAAAGAAAAATATTATAACATCATTAACTTATCGTTTGAGATTCTCTCTGTATCATGTATTATATCATGGTCTCTGTGTCATGTATATTATATCATGGGGATAACATCACACTCCTGATTCAAAGTAAATTAATTGGTTTTATTTACTACTATGTTCATTCATCAGATAAAATAAACTCTGAGAAAAATTCCTTGTCAAAAATACATTTATCTTAGGTAGTTAATATATTGCAATTGGGATTTAAATTGTTAGTAACTGTGTAGCAATATGAAACATAAGAAAAGCCTTAAACAATTTGGGAGAGTCTTATTTTTAAACATGAATTGCAAATCTATACTGAGACAAAATGAGTATACAAGAGGAAATATCATGCTAAATCTTCTCATTCATTAAATTTTCTAAATTTCAGTAATGATGTATAAAGGTGTGTCTTTAAATTCAATACTTCTAATCCCTCTTCCTCGAATTCTTGAAATTCTGTACATGTACCACATTTGAAAATTTCAATCTCTGTTCTCTGTTATTTACACTGAACCTTGTTACTGCTTTCAGGCATGTCAAAAGTTCAAATTCCCCCTAACCTTCATATTACTATAAAATTATATGCCTTTATTTTTCAATTCACTATTTCATATATTGATTGAATATATCGTTTTACGCCACTCCACAAATTTTTCACATATATGGTGATGGCATCTGCATGATGCATTGCATACAAATTTCGACCTTTGCAACTGACCCACCCGCAGCAGTGAGGATCTTTTACGTGCCACACCTACCATGACATGGACCTCGGTTTTTACTGTCTTATCTGAAAGACAGAACACCGGTGCACCCAGGGCGGGAGTCGAACCAGGTACCTCTCAATCACAAGCCGAGCACATCATCTACTAGGCCACACCCGCTTCACCATTTCATATAATTTTGATTGAGAACCCTGGGACAAACAGGAGAATCTCCTAAATAATTCTATCTGTGCACGATATAGGATTCAGGTAACAATTACATTTACACATTTCATTTAATGTGTTAAAGTATTGCTCCCCTTTTTATCTACTTGATTGACTCCAAAATTCTCATCAGATTCATAGAAATCAATTGAGTTTCAATGATACATGTAGGCTCTGTGACATCTGTGAAATTTGAAACATGACAACATATAAAGAGTGTTGTTAAGAGTAGGTTAAAATCTGAAATCAACAATACAACATTTAGAATCTTGAATCAGAAAATTTGTAAGATGGAAACAATAACTTTATTAAACATTTTAAAAATTTCAATATAATTCTAAGCATCTGTTTATCAGTATTAGCTTCACTCTTGTCCCATATGGTATTAACTGACCTATATGTATCTTAATATGTGAATAACACACTAAAAGAATTCTTTTATTTTTTTAAATTAGCCCCTAGATCCTCATTTTTTTTAAGCTTGGGAGCAGCAAATGTGTACAAATGTTTTAGGTCTGAAATAATACTCCATTCTGATAAAAAATGTATGTGTCCCACATTTTTTGCCCTCGCACACAGTTACAGATCACTGGACCACCAAGCATTGCACACAAACATGGCGCTGTCACAAAATCATATTTTGGTCACTTTTGGTGCTTCACTCATCCACACATGTGCATACATTTATTGTCTTACTTGTATGTACTGGTATTATAGTTATCCGTCACATATCTGGGCTTTTGATTTTATGCACTGAAATTTCTCCTGTACTTTGCTGTCCCATGACAGTATCACAAAGAACCATTGAATACACTGAATTTTTTTCACTTACAGTAGTACAGTACAGTCCGGTTGGAACTTAATTTGCCCACTGGTCACAGTGGGTATTTTTAGAGTGGGCATTAAAAATGACCACTGGACACAGTGGACATTGTTGGAAGAGCCAGTTAGAATTAACATACAGGTAAGTGGACAGCTTGATAAATCAGGTATATGTCCACTCCTAATGCCCACTGAAATTTCAGGTGGACTGCCCACTGTGGACAGTGGGCATTCAAAGTTCCACCCAGACTGTACTGTATCATACGGAGGTAGAAGATAAACTGTCTTAAAGACTGTCATGGCAACTCAGGTTCAAACCCAGTACCTTCTGCACCACAAGGCTAGCTTACTGATTAACTATTACACCAACACAGCATCCCCCTCCTCCATTTCCCTTGTAACTAAGTAAATTGTATCATTAAATATGGTGCTGTGTATACATCAATGTCACTTACATGGCATGCACTATACTTAGTAGCTTCTACATTCAAAACCATCTAAATTACATGTGTATTATTGATCATGGAGTAACAAGTCATGTTTTTTTGTAACTTAAGATTTAACAATGATAAAATTGTGTGCATATGTTTATAGAATCAATAAACTTTGTAATACATGTATCTTTGCTACCATTCTCATTGTTCATTGAAATTTTGAACTTAAGTAATTTAGCACAGTTTTACTTATGTTGATGCTGCCTTACGCATTTTTAATACTGGCATATTATTCTATAAACTTTTGTGTGAAAATTTTTATGGCCTCTCGTCTTGAGAAACCAGTTGATCCTTGTTCTCTATATGGATGACTATTTATAAATTTCTAAATGTGTGTCCTTTGATTGTGCTGCGTTTGCAATGAGTGGGACGCAAATCTGTTAATCACACCAATTGAGTGGGGTTTGTTACTTTAACTGACCGTTCTAAATCGGTATTGTAAATGCAGTACAATCATTGATGATTTATGTCATATAGCTTGATCAGATGTCTTCTGCCCTCTATCTTAAAAAAAAAGTGATTGTTGTGAATGATTATAAAGCGTTTAAAAACTACATATTAAACTGCCATTGTTCAGTACTCTTTGTGATACTGTCATGGTAGTACTGTGGTTAAGAAATTTCAGCTTACAAACTCATGCAAAAGTAAAGAATCACGGACATCTCGGCCCGTGGACAACTCGGCCCGCAGCGGACATCTCGGCCCGTAGGTAGCGGACAACTCGGCCCGTAGCGGAGAGCTCAGCCCGTAGCGGAGAGCTCAGCCCGTATATAAACTTTAAGCTCTTACGGTGTAATTTGAAGGTATACTTGATGAATTTCTATGGTGACTGTATAATAATTAAACTTTTGTTTCTTCATTGAAATATTGATCAGTCAAATAAGAGAAATGGGGATGATAATAACGAACATCATTTCACAAAAGTTCATTCAAACTTATTCTTTGGGTGTTGTACTTGATTGGCTAACACGGGGCCAGACTTTCTGCTCATTAGCAAGGCCACAAGATACGTTTGCTGTAATAAAAACACAGTTATTTTGCAATATTTATTTTATATACATATATCTATCAAACAAATGGATATGGCGATCACAAATATGAATATGGTTATGAAAATATCACATAATATATTGAGAGCACTAACTATAAATAAGATCAAAGTTATGCACTATAAGTATGATGAAACAACAAAAGTTACACACATTTTACCACAATATTAAGATCAAAGTTATGCACTATAAGTATAATGAAACAACAAAATTTACACACAATTTAAAAGTCACCACAATATTAAGATCAAAGTTATGCACTATAAGTATAATGAAACAACAAAAGTTACACACATTTTAAAAGTCACCACAATATTACGATCAAAGTTATGTACTTTAAGTATAATAAAACAACAAAAGTTACACACATTTTAAAAGTCACCACAATATTAAGATCAAAGTTATGTACTTTAAGTATAATAAAACAACAAAAGTTACAGACATTTTAAAAGTCACCACAATATTAAGATATATCAAAGTTATGCATTATAAGTATAATGAAACAACAAAAGTTACACACATTTTAAAAGTCACCACAATATAGTCAATATGTCCGACGGCACATTTCTTGGTAGCACTAAAGTCTTAAAGAACACGTCCGCCCAATTTGTAAATTTCTGCATCATTATCCATGGCTTTGTGTTTGCTCAGTTGCAAGCCAATTAAAATTTATAATTGATATGGAATCAGCAAAAGAAGCTCATTAATTTTATCTTGCACAATTAACAGTCGATTAGCACAAACAATTATCATATCGCCTGATCTGAAAATAACTGCATCATCATTATTGGCATATACCAATTATATTGTTAATACCTTAAAATGTATTATGTTCGAAAAATCACCTCGCATATCTAATATATTATTTAAATCACTTTAAAATTTGAAACCATTAATATTAATTTTTTGTATTTAATGAATTAAAATGAAAATTTGATCATTTTATAGAATTAAATTTACGATAATTTTGTGTCTTAATTTAAAGTTTAAACTGTCTGTTAAGTCTTCAAAAATGAGTACATGTACCCGTTAATGGCGTCACAAAACTCTATAAAAATCAAGAACAATTTGTATCACAGGTTTTAAAAATCATGATCTAATAAACATTTTTACATTATGAAAAACTAGTCGGTTTTAGTACTAGTTGACATGCCAGGTTCTCCGGGTCTTCTGATTTGATGCGTAACAAAATATATTAAGCTTATTAAAATTCTCTTAATAGAGACAAATAAAAAAAATTAGAAAAAATAATCAAAATTAATCTATGAGCAGATATATAGGTTAAAGTTTAACTTAAAGTTAGCCAATCACGTACAACAGCCAAAGAATAAGTTTGAATGAACTTTTGTGAAATGATGTTCGTTATTATCATCCCTATTTCTCTTATTTGACTGATCAATATTTCAATGAACAAACAAAGTTTAATTATTATACAGTCATTCTCAACATAGAAATTCATCAAGTATATCTTTAAATTACACCGTAAGAGCTTGAAGTTTATATACGGGCCGAGCTGTCCGCTACGGGCCGAGTTGTCCGCTATTTACGGGCCGAGCTGTCCGCTACGGGGCCGAGTTGTCCACGGGCCGAGTTGTCCGGTTACCAAAGTAAAGATATGTGATGGAAAAAGACAATATAACTAACTGTGTTGTAATTGTGCACTAAGCATGGTGCTTCGGTATTCTGGAACTATGCTCATGAGGGAGAAAGGTTAGACACCCCTGTTTAAAACATTTCACACTGTTTGATGATGATACATAATAAAATAGAATAGTACATTCTATTTAATGAATGAATTAATTTATAATTTACTCCAACCAACTAAAGATTTACTGGCCATTCAGGTGGCACATTTCAAGCATTTCGATTTAATAAAAATAGCACTTTCCATGATTATGAGATACATCCAACCTGACCCTGAATAGGGCCATTATTAAAGGAACACTAATGGATCATATTCATAGATTTTGCAAATCTGGAATGGTAAATTTTCAAATCCAAGACACGAAGATATATCAGGGATGTTGTAGGATAATAGCTTCTATATTTATAAGGTATATAATTAATAAGCATGTCGAACAATAGTCATATAGTTCCAGTGACAACGCACTGACTCCGTGACTGTGGGATGGGCAATCCTGGATATATTGAAGCTCTTTCCTAGCAATATAATCTACTAGAAGGAGAATCAATGCATTTCAACTGTTTTAACATTGATTTCTTCACCTTTAGGATATTCTACATGGGTCAATGATATAGCTGTCCATTTCACATTTGAAAAATCATATGCTGGATCTGAATTCGGCTGATATTGCGAACTGCCTCCGCCGTCCATTTCTGAAGCGGAATAGTATGAAGGATTATAATATTCTGTCGTAGAACGATACATACAATCCGGAAATACTGAGCATAACCCGACAAGAAAAATACTTATATATTATTATTATCACTTGTTTCTTTTTCTTTTTTTTTTTTTTTTTTTTTTTTTTTTTTTTTTTTTTTTGTTTTTATCATTATTATTCTTTGGGGTAGCAACGATGTCTGTCTTCTTCTTCTTCGAAATGTACTCAAAAATTGAGCGTTATGTTTTATGTTGTGGATCATTTTATCACAGGAATCGGTCGTTTGATTGATATTTGTCGACAGATATAGGCCAAAATGCTTCTTCTTTTTTTTTTTTAAAGAGGGGTGGGGTGGTACTTTTTGGAAATAAATATCCTGGTCCCGAAAATGATGGTAATCGCGCTATTCAGTTAGTCTGGTTCCCGGGACCCCTCTGGATTATTTTGCTAAAAATCCAGAGGGGACCCGAGAACCAGACTAGCTATTCAGTGTGCCCGACAAAACTTAATAGAATTGTTCTTGGTTTTGGGGTTGTTTTTTTTCTCCCCCCCCCCAAAATCTGGCTATGAATGAAACGAAAATAAATATCCTGGCTTCTAGCATATACATATCCCAGATCATGCAAATTTATGTAAACATGAATGTTCTATAGAAATCAATTTTAACCTGGCTCGCTTCGCTCGCCAGATTACTGCCTATATTATACAGCACTGGACGAATCGCGCTATTCAGTGTGCCCGACAAAACTTAATAGAATTGTTCTTTTTTTTTCTTAAAAAAAAAAACAACAACGATAATAATAATAATAATAATAATAATAATAATAATAATAATAATAATAATAATAATAATAATAATAATAAACAAGATATTTGCATTATGTCCATTTTGACATGGGACAAGAGCTCTACCATCTGCTTTTTGAGAGATTGTCTCTTCGGGTTTTCGTTCGGAACGAGTTCTCGTTCACGTCCCCTTGCCGCCTGTTTCCAACCCCATTTCCTGACTCGGCTTTCCTGTTGCCCGCCCTTCATTTATACGCCATGCAGACACCGGTGCCGATATGCTAACGTTAAACCGATTAATCCAAAATGGGTTTCAAGTGAATTCGCCGATATGACAGGGACGTATATACCTATACGCCCCTGGATATGATAACGATAAAATGTTGAAACAAAGTGGGCCTCAATTAAATTCGCCTCATCTCTCATCTGAGCACGTATGTAAAGTCGATGGTCAAATTAGATCATGTGCATTTCAAACTTATGATTCTGTTAAATTTCTTTCAAATCAGTGCAAGAACACCGGCACATTTGCCAAATGATTTTAACATATTTTTTCAAATGTTAAATAAAACAAACTTTAAAATGAGAACAAAAATTAAACTGATAAAAACGTGTATCTTCGCGTTACACATGATAACAAAATTAACAAGAGTAGGCCTATATCGCTTACCTGAGACACAGAAACACTTAACAATGATATTGAACAATGATTTTACGTGGCAACAAGTCTTTAGTTTCCTTAAAATTTTAAAAATATCTGAAAATGTCCTTGGCCATCATTACTTAATACGTACCCAGTTTTCTCAAAATCAATCTAGAAGTTGTCAAGAAAAAGTAAAAAATGTGAAAAATCAATATATAACATATAAAAAAAAATATGAGGGGTTTTTTTTTTGCATTAAAATTTAAAATGACAGTTCAAAGTAAGTCAAAAACAAATAAAATAAGACCAGCAACATTTCTTCACACATCCTTCTATAGTGATGATGAAAATTCTCCCCCCTGGATACCACAGAGACTATGTACTTTGCTACTAGTATAGAATCTAGTTGTATAAAGACCTATGCGATTAAGTGGTGTTTGTATTAAATTTTGTTGAACTTACTTTATATCAATATGTGTTTTGTTAATGGTATATATTTACCATGCATTTTTAACAAGTATTTATTGACGACAAAAATATCGAGAAAATAAATAATCTGTCACGGGATATCAAAGAAGTAAATATTCCATCATCAAATATCTTCAAAAAATTAATAATAATAATAATCGGACGTGACCAAATTTGCCCCCGCCCCCATTTTCAGAATCAAATGGTTGTCCCTTTAGTGACATATCTGGCCGCTCTTCGTTGGACTAGATCAATCTGATGTATGTGTGATTTGTGATGTGAGTCCCATACACAGCAACTTTATTCAAGTTTTGGTCTGACCAGTGACTGATAAACTCTTTATTTACTTGTTGTGGATGTCACATTGAAGTTTCATTTTAAGAAATTTGGTTGTTTTAAATCGTTTGCAGTGATGTTGCCTACGTGTTTGTTTTATTTTAAGTTATTTTGTTAAGGTGCTTATGTATTTTGTTGATATTTCTGTTTTGAGTATGTCTCATGATTGTGTGATTGTGCAGTGTGTAGTTATGTTTGCTAGGGTTTTGCTTTGTTGTGATGTTAAGAACAGAGGTTTTGTCCAGATGGAATGATATAAGCCAGTTCTGCATTCATTTAGCAGCGGCGTCAACGTCAAGTTGTAATTTGTTTCGTCTTACTGGATCTGAATAAATGTTTGTAGATGATGATGTCGTCTACGAAAAGGCGAAGAGTTTACTAGTTTAGGTATTCATGAAAGTCACTAATATATAAGAAAACAGAATAGGACCAATCACTGTCCCTCGAGGGACCCCGGAAGTGACGTTTATCTTATCAGAGTAGGTTTCCTCCAGGATAGCAGTTTGAAAGCGATAAAAGAGAAAGATACCCAGTTAAAAGTACTGTTAGGGGACGACCATTTGATTCTAAAAAAAAGGGGGGGACCTGGCACTTTTTGGAAATAAATATTCTGACACTGAAAATGCTGGAAATGAAAAATCTGGCTTTGACTGAAATGAAAATAAATATTCTGCCTACTAGCCAGATCATGCAAATATAAAGCTGCATGTTCTATACAAAACATGATGATTTTTTTCCGGCTCGCTTCGCTTGCCACATTGCTCCATATTCTATAATAATGTATAGTAGTTTAACGGTGTAACTCCTATTTCAGCAGAATTTATAGCATTGGACAAATCGTGCTATTCAATATGTTCAACAAAACTTGATATAATTGTTGATTTTTAAAAAATATTTTTGTATGTCCATTTTGAGGGACAGACAGGGGACAAGGGCTCTACCATCTGCTTTCTGAGAGATTTTTTCTTTAGATTCTTGTTCGGAATAGTGTTATTCGAATCCGCTTACTGCCAATTTCCAATCCTTTTCCCCAACTTCCCCTCGTGTTGTCCACCCCTCACTTATATGTCAGACACACCAATATTTTAATGTTAAGATGAGTGACCAAAATGGGTATTAATTGAATTTGTCTCATCTCTCATCTCAGCACATATGCAAAGTTGATGTTTAAATTAAATCATGTGCATTTCAAAATCTATGGTGGCCATATTTCTTTTAAGTTTCATTCATTTAAGCAGCGGGGTCTAGCGGTATCGCGCTGGCCTCCTGATCGGGAGGCCGGAGTTCGAGTCCCGCTCTGGTCATGCCGGTGTCCTGTCTTTCAGATGAGACAGTAAAAACCAAGACCCCGTGTCGTGGTATGCATGGCACGTTAAAGAATCCTCACTGCTTCGGATGGGTCCGTTGCAAAGGTCAAAATCTGTATGCCCCGCATCAGGCAGATGCCTTCACCATATACAAGAAATATTCGTGGTGTGACGTTGAACAAAAATCAATCAATCAATTCAAATCAGTGCAACAGGACATTCGTCAAATGATTTTAAAATATTTATTCAAATGTAAAATAAACACAAACATAACTTTAAAATGAGAACAAAAGTAAAACCAACAAAAATATGTATTTTCACTTAACATACATGATAACAAAAGTAAAAAGAGTCCCAAATGGGCCTATATTATTCACCTTAGACATAAAAAACATTGCACAATGATATTGAACAATGATTGTGGATGGCCATAAGTCTTTAGTTTCTTTAAAACTTTAAAACATGTACAATTGTACACGGGGAACATCTTTGCTTAATATCTATCAAACTTTCTCAAATTTAATTTAGAAGTAGTGAAGACAAAGTTAGAAATGTGAAAAAATCAATATATCAAAAATATTTATGAAATGCCATTTTGCATTAAAATAACATAGTTCAAAGTAAGTCATAAACGAACAAAATATTATCATTTGGACAGGAAGCCAAAACAGCAACATTTCCTCCACACATCCTTCCATATTGATAAATGGAAATTCTCCCCTAGATGCCAGAGACTAAGAGAGACTATACCCTTTACTATAGGGACTAGTAGTATAAACACCTATGCAACTATAAAGTAGTGTTTGCATATTTTTTGTTGAGTTAACCTCATATTAGAATGTGTTATATTAACAAAATATGATTATAGAAGGATGTGTGTTAATGGCATATATTACATTGCAGTTCTAACAAGTATTTCTTGGCGACAAAAATGTCGAGAAAATAAATAATCTGTCCTATGATATTAAGGAAATAAATGTTCTATCCTTCAAAGATCTGAAAATAAATAATCTGACTCGACAAAATTTTCCAGCCCCCCCCCCCCCCCCCCCTTTTTATTTAGAATCAAATGGTCGTCCCCTTACGAATGGCATAGTGGTTAAGCTTACGGAGCGAACTCTTGAGATGGACTTTGCAAAAGGCGAAGTCCATCATAACTACGTCTGTCTTTATGTCGTTTTCGTATTCTATTTAACACACACAGTTTGTGGATTATAAAAAAGTAAAACATTATACAGAATCCTAGTGGCGACTTATCCCCGACATATACTTTCATACTCGAGCATGCTGCTACACATAGTCTTATCAGGGAATTATAGTTTGAAATAGAATTATGCATCCTTCGTTAAAAAGATTATCTTTAAAAATCGTGCAGATTAAGCAAGAACTGTCATGTTTTGCGTCTTAATTTTCAAAATTTGACAAAGTTTCGAAGTAATGTCCGAAACCACCTCCTTTATCTAACCACAGGGGTGACCTTACAATGAGAAATTCCCAAGACCTAGTCCATAATAAACTAGTATTCCAAGACCCAATCCATTATAGACTAGTAATACGTATTACTAGTCTATTATGGATTAGGTCATGGGAATTTCTCAATGTAAGGTCACCCAGACCTAATCCATAATAGACTAGTAATACATATTACTAGTCTATTATGGATTAGGTCTTGGGAATTTCTCAATGTAAGGTCACCCATGTGACCTAACCCATCCTAGCGCAAATCTACATTTGGTTCTTCATGGCATGCATAATAATAAACTCCCAGCCACGTCTCTTTCTGGCGCCTCTCCTTCTCTTCTGTAGCCACTGGCCACCGATATCATACTCAAAGATCATAATGTAGACCTGTACATGCACTTAGATATAAAGTGAAATTGTAACCGAACTATCACAGACGTCAAAGCCTCTACGCCACTGGGTAGTTAATGACTGCAGTCATGAAGCTGTTCAAAACGTACTTTTTTCGGGTATACCTCTCGACTCCGTTATATTTTTCTAGAAGCATATTAAAATCATAAAGCGTTAAATATTTACTATCAATTCTTTCTACAAACCTATGGTCACCACATGAGGAAATTGGACCTAATTCAACTAGTGGCTATTGACCATAAGTCAACTGACGACGGAAGAGAGTAGGGAAAAATACTTTTGGCCAAGAGTGAAAGAGAGACGCACGTCTCATCAATGCAGTACATACCTATAAGCACAGTAAAAAGGAGTATTGAATGAATAAAGAGTAATGAATAATGAGAAAATGAAATGCTCATTCTCATAAAATAATAAAAACTTAAGATTTAATAGAAATAAACATGGTTAAATACATATGCATAAGTAATTCATATTCATTTATTTACATTCCAACATTATGATTTGCGACATATGCATTACGGATATATTTACCCAAGTTATAGAGCTCTCTGACGTTTTTATTGCACAATAACTGAGTTACTTGTTTATTGTTTAAAAAGTGTCATGATATGATACTTGAATGTCGTACTAGGAATCTTCATAACAAGAGGCACTTTACCCTCATATTCGTCATACACTGATGCACGGTCTCCTTAACATTTGCTATGAGTTTACCGCCCTGTGTCAAGTGCAGTGTTATCCTGTACATAATTTAGATCAGATTTCAGTGTTGGATTCAAAATAGGATGTTTCATACACATCAAAATACAAACACATTCTTTTAGTACATAACTATTATATAATAGGAAACAAATTGTCATATTATCATTATGAATATATACGTCAATGTACAAAGGGGCAGAGTTGGGCGATCCTCTGATACTGAATGGTGTGAACATGGACGCTTGCTCGCATTTCAATTCATTTATTTTCTTATGTCACAGACACACCAGATAAATATGTACAATATATACAAATTCAGATACTCAATTACCGATAATGAGAGTGAATGAGCAAACATTTTGCTAATTCAGTTTCAATATATATTAACATAAATAATTATGTAAATCATGTACAATTTGTTTTTTTAAATTATATTTATATATACACGTTAAAAACCCGCTTATGACAATATGTATAAACATCACTAATGATAATATATGACGTAGAGTTTTGTATAATCCTAGTATAATAATAACAATAAGACACACATGATAAGTGATTATAAGATAAGTGCATATTTAGGCTGCATTTGAACATTTCATAAAATCTCTGCTCTTCTTTTTAAAACCATTCAGTGGCGGATCCAGGATTTCCGAAAAAAGGGGGGGGGGGGGACAAATGGGTATTAGCCAAACTTCTCAGCCATTTTTGGTGCAAAATCTGGATTTTTACAAGTAAATATGTGACCAAAAGCCCCCCCCCCCTCTAAATACTAGAATGGACATTTTAGAATGAAGTGGAATTCGTCCTCAATATCATTTAAATTACACATATATGGAGACAGTTTGTTTGAGTTGTAATAATGACACATTGAAGCCATTATATGAATAATAATATCATTGCTATATACATACCACGAACACGTTAATTGACTCAGTGGAATTACCGTTATTCTATTGTTAAAACTTGGAATTAAATCGTGTATTATCTATACATATGTTGTAGGATTTGTGAATGAAATCATAAGGGGAAGGATAAAACTTCCTTAACTATAAATAATGTAGCGCAATCAACTTATTTTTCTACTTCATTTATACACATCAAACAAATATGCTGTAAATTTTTATATACATATAAATACATAATAATACAATTTCAATTAAGTTGTTCACAACTGACGTAATCTTCCTAGGTATATATTATAGTATACTACTGAATCGATATGACAAATTCGGGTAGTGTAAAAAGTCGGTAGGTAGGGCTGTATCTAGTGGTGGTAAAGACGAGGTATTCGATATATATATAAGCACAAGTAGGAAATATAACAACAACGTTCATTATTCAAAAATATCGCCGGATCAACCGTGGGTCAATGCAATTCGCTAAAGAATAAAATAGATCAAATAAGAAAGCGACAAACGACACTAAAATAAAAAAAAAAAATGTCGTTTGTCGCTTTCTTGTGCTTATATATATATATATATATATATATATATATATATATATATATATATATATATATATATATATATATATATATATATATATATATATATATATATATATGTATATATATGTTTTAATATAGGCACAAACATAATACAGTCCCCCGAGAAAAAGCCTATACAAGCAACGGCTGTATGGTTTGATTTCTTATGACCACAGCTAGATCTGCTAATCATTAAATATTACTGATGATCGTTTTCAACTAAGGGAAAATCAAAACAATCAAGATAATAAAAAATATTGGCTGGTAAACTTCCGTATTCGAATCAGCCAAAAATGCCACGGTGCCCGAGAAGAGATCTTTACTTCGTGAACATACAGGTTTTCCAACTTGAACTCGAAACTGAAAGATATTTTGTGGTGATTTTGTTAATATTATTATGTAAATTTAAATTCTACTCTATTTGAATTTTCATTTAAATTCATAACTTTTGATATTTTTCATTTACGCTTTCCTGAAAACTGCGAAAAGAGCGGACATCTTTCATCTATTTTTTTTTTTTAGTGTAATCTGACATAGAGCTTATCTACAGCAGTTCGATCTCTCTTCTTGCCACACACACACACACACACACACCTAAAAAAGGTTCCTCAGTTAAATTTGTGAGAATTTCCTAGTACTTGCCTTGTTCCCCCACCCATACACTAATATACAAGTTGGCGCTGTTTGTAAGAATTAGACCCAACTATAGGCTACTTCATAATTTTAAGATATAAACTTGTACAATGAAGCAGGCCTTTATAAATTGTTTAATTCTAAGAAATACAGCAATAGACATTGAGTTCCTTCAATACCAAACAAAAGTTCCCAAACAAAAAACTAGAAAAAGAAGTACATATTACAAAGAAACTTTAATTCTACCCCAGGATTGGCCAAATATATTACTCAATCATGGCCCGGTAGATTGAAGGTGAAGAAGTGGAAGTGACGTAAAAAGGTCAAGTCGGGAATAAAATAGTCCGGAAATGAAAATCGATTTACATGATTTGATATAATTTAGTAAACTATAAGCATATGTTATACATTCTAAGAATGCTATAGTATAAACTAAAAGATCCGATATAAGTATTCCACTTTAAACAACTCAAGTGGAAACGTTCATAAGTGACAATAGCGGAAGGATATTGCACTTGGGCATAGTTCCGGAGATCATTCTGACACCATTGGATTTACCAAAATATATACGAAATTTCCCTTTACACGTGAATTTTAGTTAGATTTCAGTATAACAAAGGGCATCAAACAGTTCAGAAGAGTGGTATAGAGTGTTATGTTTAAGAAGTTATTTTTTGTTGGGCTCTCCCTGCTCGTGTTGAGTCGCGAGAGCCTTGGCGTAGAAAAGGTAAGTCGGTTTCAGTGTTTTGATGTGCATACAGAGTACCCATGGCCCACACTGCCAAATACTGACAGTGCACAGAGTATTATCGAAAGAGTGAACTTGTGGAAATGTTGTTATCAAACCTACAAATGGGATAACTAGTGTACAAGCTATCACTTGCCGAGATTAAATATTTGTAAATAAAGAAATAGAAACGAGTTTTTATAGGCCGGGGATGGGGTGTACAGTACCGTCTGGAGGAATGAAATAATGAATGGACGATGGGTACCGTTAAGTTTTAATACTTGAAAACTTTTACTAGTATATTACATGTAGTAGTAGCAGTACTAGAGTAGAACCTAGAAGCAGAACACTTTTCACTTGGTGTTGGATGTGCATTGAATCACTTGACATAGCAGATATAAATATCATTTATGTTCTTAACAAGGAAATATTCCTACGTTTACTCAGTCAGTAAAAACCAGTTGGGCCCTATTGAGCTATAGGTTTCTTACTCTGAAAATCAATAGAAAAATTTTTTTTAGAGAAATGTTTGCAAGTTGCTTAAGTACATTAGTATCTAAG
Source organism: Pteria penguin (assembly GCA_035048485.1). Lineage (NCBI taxonomy): Eukaryota > Metazoa > Mollusca > Bivalvia > Pterioida > Pteriidae > Pteria > Pteria penguin. The sequence continues at coordinate 26,391,160 of CM068586.1, read as the reverse complement.
CAAATTTTGTAAAGAACCCTTATTATTATCTTAACATTCAACTTGTTTTACATGAGGATATTCTCGAAGTCAGCATGACATCACTCTCTGCATTGGTCTATGTAGATATCAGAGGAGTCTGGTTATGACAGTTGGCGTAAAACTCGTGATTTATCGTACGCGACAACACCACTTCAAGTACTTTTGTATCAACTCATAAGGGTTTTGCTCATAAAATACGATAAGATATGTGTAAGTAAAACATGTATTCAAAATTTACTTGTTTGAATGGAATTTTTCTTTTTTAATAAAAATCCTCCAGGAGTATGCAATTGCTCTCTTTGATAAAGTGTGATGCTTTGTACACTAAATGTTGCAAATGCCTGTTGTCAAATATTGGGATGTCAAACTTTGAGAATAAATTAAAATGACGATATGCAATTCAAACACATGTATGCCACATTCGTGACATTGTAGATTGTATCTGTATTTGTAAGATTATGTTGTACATATATGATTCTCTGTTTGGCTATGATGTGACAGGGGAATGTATAACTGTAAGTGATGTGGCTGTTGATTTTACTGATAGTGTTCGACGCTTAATTTTCATTATACATGTTTTAACTGTAGTTTGAACCAACTTCATTTTGAAGGTTAACCTGTGACAAGTTAGTGTCCTGACTTGCTTGATGTCCTGTCCAGGGCAGTGGATGGGGGCGAGTCCTGACTAGGTTGATGTCTTGTCTAGGGCATTGGATGGATGTGGTTGGGTGAGTCCTGACATGGTTGGTGTCCTGTTCAGGAAATTAGATGGATGGGGGTGGGGTGAGTCCTGACTTGGTTGATGTACTGTCCAAGGCAGTAGATGGATAGGGTTTGGTGAGTCCAGGCTTGGTTGGTGTCCTGTCCAGGGCATTAGATGGATGGGGTGACTGAGTCCTGACTTGGTTGATGTCCTGTCCAGGGCATTGGCTGGATAGAGTTGGGGGAGTCCTCACTTGGTTGGTACATATATCCAGTCCAGGGCATTGATTGGATGCGAGTCTGGTAGTCCTTACTTGATTGGTGTCCTGTCCAGGCAGTAAATGGATAGGGTTGGGTGAGTCCTGACTTGGTTGGTGTCCTGTCCAGGGTCCATTGGTGTGAGAGGGGGAGTACCGAGTTTCATCTGCTAAGACATAGTATCTTAGTGCAGAGATTTCAATAAAAGCTGGCACACAGTGTAATACCACCGCCTCAAACGATGGAAATCACTGGTTCGAATTTCTTCTCATCTAGAATTTACTACTCACATCCATGCATATGACGAACAAAATGATACACCTCCAGTTGCTAAATCACCTCCTCAAACAATACACCAATCCACTCTATAATGTCAAGCACTTTAGCACAAAGTATGACTGTGATGCCGTCATACAAGGTTGGACATGTTGGATATTTGATTATGACGTCATAAGCATAACAATTAAAATCCACTAAAAATCACTTTCTATGCTGAAAAGTGGATTGGTCTCTTCTTATTGAAAACCCTGTTAGTAAACCCTGTTAGTGGATGGTATATGCATTCTACATATACATGTATGACTGTAATGTATATATTATATGTATACTTTTGATTATGAATTAATGAGAAGTTTTTTCTGCAAGAAATGCACACATTAAAAATTTCAACAAGCCATAAAAACATGTCACTCTTCCATATCACGAAATGACTGAAAAAAATGTGTAAACAGAAAGTGATGTGAATTCTCAGTCAGCCATCACAAACAACATTTTTGAGCGTGTTTCTACAAACCCGTAACATTCTGTATCAAGTTCAGCGTAATTTGTATAAAGTATATGAATTATTTTAGATCAAATGTCTGTAACTATGGACTGAAGCATTACTGTAAACTAGTCATACTACTCAGTAATATGTTACACACTGATAAAGGGTAGATTGTAAATAGGTGTCTTTAATGATGTAAGTTTAACACAGTATGGTTCATACATAATAAATGATCTGCTTGGTTGGATCCCAAGTTTATCTAAACTCAATTAATCATGTCTTGAATGTCTTTAATGCAATCACTATTTTATGTTGTTATTGAAAAAAAGCTGAGCATTTTTGTGTGTTTATAGTGTAATATTTATATTGACATTTTTTTACACTATATATCATAGGGAATACTGTTAGGCTAACATGCATGAATAGCATAGTCCATGTCAGAACACCTTGTCAGTCTTGTAACCTTTGATCCATTGCCTTACTAACACTTTGATAGCCTGTAAAGGTGTATGAACACAGACCTAGTAGATCAAGGGCCTCTCATGCAAGTTTAAAGTAGATGGTAGACATGAATGGTTAGACTTAAGTTTATATCACTATTTATTTCAAACTTATGGTACAATGTGTATAGTGAATTGATGTGGATTCATGATTCATGTAAATTGATGTGGATTCATGAGAATTGACTTTCTGAAACTTCTAAATTTTCTATATTTTCATTTTGGTTTACATGTAATAGTGTGATTCAATATGTGACTATTTCAAAGCCCCAATTGGCCAATGAGAACATTGATAACCAAGGATATCTTCATATGAAACTTGATTGTCAGATTCATCATTACTGGTGGCAGGTATGGTTCCAGATATTTAGCATTATCTCCTGTTCCAGTACACTTCAGCATCACTTCAGTAGATGGTTCCGTCATTTGCATTACAGAGTAAAACAGGGTTATTATTAATAGATCACTGTATCCATCAAATTGGTAATAAATCTATTACCCCTTGTATGGTCGTACATACTGGGTGTATCTAAGCAGGGCCCATGATCATCACATTTGTCACATTTTTTTTATTTGGGGTGTTTTTGTGTGGTTTTTTTTTTTGGTATTTTTTTCTGAAATGTATGACAGATTTTTATTTTCAAAATGAGACATCAAATACACAGCAGTTTTAAAAACCAGCACATTTTTTTTAAATATTGTTTATATACCAAATTTGAAGAAAAACAAATTTATCCAGACATTCTTTAGGTCCAGTGTGATCACAAAGTCACTTTATAATAGTATAAGTATTGATAAGGTATTTTGTTATAAAATGCACGACAGAATTTCACCTTTTGCTTCATCGTTTATACCGGCGAGTATGGAAAAAGATTGAAAAATTATCCACCCGTTTTTTGCATCTCATGTAATCACAGAATCACTTTTATAATAGTATAAGCATACAAAACACATTGTTACCTTTATATTTCATATAGTATAATTTCGTATAGACCTATATTGTGATAAATCCTAACACAGGACTTACATCTGATTGCCCACCTTCCGATTGATCAATAATTCTGGACATTGTCAAATGAGAGATCCAATGGAAGTTCCTAGAAACTGTAAGATAGTAATTGTTGTAATTGATATATTTGTAGTAATATAACAGTTGTCGTAAAAGTAAATTGGATATATGTCAAGTAAACGAAGTAACTGACCCTTTTTCAATCTGGTTTTTATTAGAATTTGCTTGTTTTATTCAATTACAGTGACTGTTGGGATTTTGTGTAATTTCATGTAAACCTAAAATAAACCTATGCAAAATATTAACAAAGCTGCGCAAGATGAATGAGCACGTCGGTCAGCTTCAGGGTAATGTTGTTGTACGTTGCCTTGGGAGTAGCGTGTTAATGAATACCGATACATAGGTCGACACATCTCGTTTAGAAGTGTGCTAATTACTGCACGTAATGGACAAACACTTGTGTTTCTTCCCACTCCATCAGAAGAACCACTTGCCACTCCAAAGGAAGATTTACGTGCATGTCTTGCTTTGTCAGTCTTCCTACGACAGAAACCCACGCCTCTTACAACTCTAATATCATTGCCCGCGACAGAATTCTTGCATGCACCTCTTGTCACTTTACCAACAGTATTACTTTTAACATTGCCATTATTCCACTCCTCCAGCCGTAGTATCTGTTGCATCGTTCGGGACAGACACTTGCGCCTCTTACCACCCTAAAGGCATTACCACTACTTGCATTGTCAGCGATCCTGTCTCAGACGCCTGTGCCTCTTACCTACTGTCTCTTTCCTCGCTACCGCAACAGAATTCGTACCTCTTGTCACTTTACTAGTGATATTACTTCTTGCATTGCCAGTAATCCTACGACAGACCACTCTACCAGCAGTACTTTCGGATACTTCTTGCTTTGCCAGTGATCCAGTGACAGGCACCTGTATGGCTTACCACTTGTCAACGATCCTGTCGCAGACCTCTGCGCTTGTTATACCATTCTACTAGCATTACAATCTCTTGCGGTTCCTCCCCCACTCCTCCGACCATTTAACTGGCAGTACTACCTCTTGTTTTGACAGTGACTTTGTTGTCATGACACTAATAGAGACTCCGTGTGTAAGTCGATACTCTATGTGATGTGGATTCTTTTGTATGATCATCAGGATAATGTAATTTACCAGTCAGTTGGTCTGCACGATAGTGATCCCACATTGTGTAGAGGTATATAGCTGACACTCGTATTACATTCCAACAATTAGTGAATTGCTCGTTCTGCAGAGACCTTTTATATGACAATTCATTAAATTTGAAATTTACGTCTAAATATACTCGCTCACTCTTGGTCGCAAGACACGTTTTATTCTTCAGTACACGATGGAGAGTTTTGTAGGCACTTGTGGTGTGTTGGGGAGGGCGGGCGAAGAGGTGGGTTGATTAGTTATTCAAGGTGTTCTTTTGTAAGATTAATGAGAGGTTAATGCAGGTTTTAGCCCATCGGGACGAAAGTCCGGGGAACTACTGTCATTACCCTGGCGTCGTTGTTGTCATCGTCCTCCGTAGACGTCCTTGTACCAAAACCTTTCATTGGGTACCAAATTTTTTGACTTTGTGACTTTGACCTTGAAATTTGACCTACTTGCAAAAACTTTTGCTATTTAAATTTGATTGCCACCGGAGGGCTCTACTGTCTTGTGACAACTCTTGTTTGTTTCTATTATATTCTTGGAATCGATACTAGAAGCTTTCATTATAAAATAATGACTTTTACAAAGGCAAAGCGAACGATGGATTTCCTTTAGTAATAGATTCACAGTAAATTCATAAAGATATTCTAAAACATCTTGTAAAATCATTTTAGAAATTTTGGTATACAAGAATCCTACTATGTAGGACATAAGGCTTTTTAGTTTGAAATTGTGGTAAGGTTTTTGTGGGCGGAGTTTATCCCCCTTTCTAAATCTGCAAGTGACGATGAGGTACCATTAAACTCGTGACTGTAACTCGAAAGTTACTGAACAAAGTAAGGTATGGACCTATTTGTTGTGATGCAGAGGAACATCCGCACATTAAGCTATTATTTACCTCCTTGAGAACTACTATGTATTTCAATATGAAGGTGTACACAGAGGTCTTACTCCAATCAAACGGGGATTACTAGATATCTGTAGACATTTCAATGCTAATCTTACACTACTGAAATAGAAACGGCACACAAAGAAATACTTGGGATGTTTGGCTTTTGTGTGCGCGGTTTAATATAAGGTAGTGCAGTGAACTATTTCAATGGCCACATTGAATGATATACCCTACGTGGTACTACATGTGTTTAGGTATGAAACAGTTCTCAGTTTGGTTTTCACCTCTGTATTATTGATCGGGTACAGTACATTCGCAGTTTATTGGGTTAAAGCAAGCGATTATTAGATAAGACAGCTGAGTGAGAAGACTCTTTTAATTGCTAAATATATACGTTACTGAGTGAATTCAAGGACAACTTTTCTTTGTTCCTTAAAATAGAATCAGAGGGATCACATAGTTTGAAAAATATAAGGGTCTGGTGGTCACAAATTGAATTTTTTTTAAATAGGAATACGCAGGAATTAAGAATACTAAAGAGTTATGATAGAAGGGAAAGCCGAAGTGCTTTGTCTTCTGTAACGAAAACCAACATTCGTGCATCATCTTTTGCATTACATGAATCTGAAATGTGCTGTAATTTCACGATATGGCAGTTGTTTTGTGTTTTTCCGAAATGTTTTCATGGTAAATTACTGAAATTTAGACACGTGGCATATATTGTATAGGGTAAAAATCGGCTTAAAGTATTATTTAAGTGGGTTTTAGTACCATCTCCTTATTCAATTTGTAACTAAATAATTTTTAATTTTTCATTACATATATATTAAAACCACTTGCTATGGACCAAAGTCTCGATATCGAATCCCAACAGCGGTGTGTTGGTGTTTTGTGGTTCGTATGAGGACATAAAAACTTACTGGCATGCGTGTATCCGGGATTTTTCCAGGGGGGGGGGGGTTGTTAATAATGAGGGGAAAACACCTCTTAAATTCTTAAATCGAAATCCCGCGGTAAATGGATGAAGGATCTCAACTTTTTTTTTTTTTTACAAAAATCATGGTATATATATTGCAGGAAAGGAGGGGGGGGGGGGTTGTTTCCAGACCTCCGACCTCCCCCTTCTAGATCCGTGCATGTAGTCACGGTAGAATGTGTTACTTTAAAGTTTAATTCAGTTGGGCTTGTCGCAAAGGTGAAATTTCATAGCAATGCATCAGGCATATGCTTTTACCATATATGTGAATTAATCCAGGCTTTGAATTTAGATTAATATCAGCCAAATCTCTTTACAGGAATCGAACTTGGTCTTAGTGAGTCGGTAGATGATATTTTATGAAGGACATAAATCAGCAAAGAGTTCGAGGATGGTCAAACTCACGACTACTCCGAAGCGAATACGTTACTGACTGTTCGACGTTACTCACGGCTACTCTGAGCAGAGCACTTCACTGACTGGTCGACGTTACTGACGGCTACTCTGAGCCGAGCATGTTACTGACTGGTCGACGTTACTCACGGCTACTCTGAGCAGAGCACTTCACTGACTGGTCGACGTTACTGACGGCTACTCTGAGCCGAGCATGTTACTGACTGGTTGACGTTACTCACGGCTACTCTGAGCCGAGCACGTTACTGAGTGTTCGACGTTACTGACAGCTACTCTAAGCCGAGCAGGTAACTGACTGGCCAACGTTTCTCACGGCTACTCTGAGCAGAGCACTTTACTGACTGGTCGACGTTATTCACGGATACTCTGAGCAGAGCACGTTACTGACTGTTCGACTTTACTCATGGCCACTCTTAGCAGAGCACTTTACTGATTGGTCGACGTTACTCACAGCTACTCTGAGCCGAGTACGTTACTGACTGGTCGACGTTACTCACGGCTGCTCTGAGCCAAGCACTTTACTGACTGGTCGACGTTACTCACAGCTACTCTGAGCAGAGCACGTTACTGACTGTTCGACGTTACTCACGGCCACTCTGAGCAGAGCACTTTACTGACTGGTCGACGTTATTCACGGCTACTCTGAGCCGAGCACGTTACTGACTGGTCGACGTCACTCATGGCTACTCTGAGCCAAGCACTTTACTGACTGGTCGACGTTACTCACGGCTACTCTAAGCAGAGCACGTTACTGACTGGTCGACGTTACTCGCGGCTACTCTGAGCTGAACACTTTACTGGCTGTTTGACGTAAACCTAGTTAGTGTAAAAGATTACAATATATACTCTAGTCATAAACATTTCGTGACATTTATACAGTACATGTATATAGTATTTTCATAAATACATTTGATTTATATAAATCTGTAAGCTTGACATCCCGAGTCACACGTCATCATTATCATTATGCATGGATATGATAGATTAAAACATTTACTCGCTGTTATTTAATTAATTAAGAAGTTTAGGAACGAGGTTGGTTGGTCCTTGGACGGGCTAATACGGCTTTCTTATTTTAAATCCATATGTATATAATTCAGACAAGTTCAATAGCTTGTTTTGTAAACATGCATTCAATCGGGTCACACCTGGACCGCCTTTATGTAGAAGTTAAAGCTCCAACTATATGAAAAACCCGACTTAAACGTATTTGAAATCTGATCATAAGGCACGTGTTTACGCGCCATTAATAAGGGGGATATTGTAATGCAGTTCTGCATTTTATTAAATTATACCTTTATCGATCTAACTTTGGTCACACATTATGAAAATGTATGCATGTACTCCTAAGAGACTTTAGAATTTAGCACAAATAAATCAATATCATCATATTCCATGAACGTGATTGCTTGAATGAAAGTAAGTGTAAATGTAAAGGAAGATTTTTATAGGCTTGTTATGCAGTTTCTTCACTAGGGTATGAAAGGGTGAAAATTAATATTCAATAATAATAACACATGTATCTATATGTTTCAGGTTTCTTATGTATATATATAGTGCATTTGTACTTGCCTATTTTTATCATAATAATAAATTGTGTATCAAGTACAACTATTGTTCACTGATCGATTGTTTGATAGTACAAATCTACGTATATGATTTTAAATTAGTGAGACGTTTAATTTAATTTTGATCTTTTTGATTTTGCAGGGAAATGTGAACAGTGCGCATCATGGCAAAGTGGGCCTAATTGATGAAGTAATACATCATGTATTTGTAAGTAGAATTATTTACGTTTTCATTAGAATTATCATAGCATTGCATTCTATAGAGTATAGAAATGTTAGGATGCATGATAATTGTGATAGATTTTATAAATAAAGGTATTGTGGTAGCATTGGTGTAAAGTTTGAGATTTCATTATCAGTTGTTCGTGTGCTCTGTATAGCAGTGTATGGTATTGCGGTATATCGTTTCAGTATCGTTTGAGATCCTTCCTCGTCCTGTATCTTCTATTGTATCGTGTGTTCAGTATTGCAGTATATCGTATTGCGGTATATCGTTTCAGTATCGTTTGAGATCCTTCCTCGTCCTGTATCATCTATTGTATCGTGTGTTCTGTATTGCAGTGTATCGTATTGCGGTATATCGTTTCAGTATCGTTTGAGATCCTTCCTCGTCCTGTATCATCTATTGTATCGTGTGTTCAGTATTGCAGTATATCGTATTGCGGTATATCGTTGCAGTATCGTTTGAGATCCTTCCTCGTCCTGTATCATCTATTGTATCGTGTGTTCAGTATTGCAGTATATCGTATTGCGGTATATCGTTGCAGTATCGTTTGAGATCCTTCCTCGTCCTGTATCATCTATTGTATCATGTGCTCTGTTTTGCAGTATATCGTATTGCGGTATATCGTTTCAGTATAGTTTGAGATCCTTCCTGTATCATCTATTGTATCATGTGCTCTGTTTTGTTGTATATCGTATTGCGGTATATCGTTGCAGTATCGTTTAAGATCCTTCTGTATCATCTATTGTATCGGATGCACTGTAATGCAGTATATGCTATGGCGGTATATCGTTGCGGTATTGTTTGAGATCCTTCTATATCATCTATTGTATCGTGTGCTCTGTTTTGTAGTATATAGTAATTATATTATTGCGATATATCGCTGCAGTATTGTTTGAGATCCTCCTGTATCATCTATTGTATCATGTGCTCTGTTTTATACTATATAGTATGGCTGTATGTCGTTGCAGTATTGTTTCAGATCCTCCTGTATCGTCTATTGTATCATGTGCTCTGTTTTGTAGTATATAGTATTGCAGTATATCGTTGCACTCCTAGGCCATTCTATCTATTAAGTTATGCCTATCTCAAATCAGAAACCTCATACACAGTTCATGTTTGTCCATACTTTTCTTCTTCGCTCATTACAATTTTTAGTACTTTATACATATATATTTATCATATCATGATGTTACATGTGCATGTATTTTTGATCTTTCGTTATTTCCATATTGAGGAATTTTCACAGATAATATGATGGGTGTGATACATTATCAATGTATGTCACAATCCACACTCTTGCTGTTTGTAATTGTATTTTTGAATGGCATTCCATTTCTTGACAACACGTGCTTTTGGAATATGACTTGCATCCAGAGGATCACACATGTAGTTTACAGACGATAGCCAAAAATGTTAATCATTGAATTCGCTGGGTTTCTGTATGTGGACAGAAATTGCCGAGTGTAAAGTCTTGCATCGTGTTGTTAGCATTAAACTTTAAATGACAGGCGAATATCGCCTGTAACTTTCTTTGTCATAAGGTGTTTCATGCGTCAGGTCGGTGACAAATATCGGGGTTTTGCACACTTTTAAAACATAAGCTTACATCTAAAGCTATACAAGTATACGTGGAGCAGGTGTTTGCTTTTGACAGTCTTGTTCAGCTTTTCTGTGTAATGATCTGTGCATGATTTACTGTTTACTTTTGACTTTTGAAAAATAAATACAAACAATCAACAGTAACGTCAAGAACAAAACAACAACCCCCTCCCCTCCAAAAAAAAAAACAAAAAAAAAAAAAACAAAAAAACAAAAAAATAAAGAAAAAAAAACAACGAAGGTTATCGTTGTGTATTGTAATCGTTTGCTGTAGATTGCGTGTTCCCGTGGGAAATTTGATAAATATAAAACGGTATCAGTATGATTATATATTGTAGATAGTGTTATAACACCATTGTATACATATTCCAATAAATGGTAGTAAAAATAAAATTTACTAGTAGCTTTATATTTACCTCCAAGGAAGTTGATAATAGCTTTATCTACAAAAACCAAGCTCGCTTGAACCGTGATGAATACGTCACGTGTGTGCTTAGTGACCATATTTGCCGTAGTTCAAGCAAGCTTAACCAATGTGACTTCAACATCTTTCAGTTAGTGTCAGCAATAAAAATATCAAAGGACATCTATTGAAGACAATATATCTTGATGAAGTGCTTGGTTTTCTGTACCTGCAGTCCGGCTTCGATTATGGGATTGTGCCACTATGATTTTCTAAGAGGCTTGTCACCTTATGCTCGCTTGTAGCGATATGGCAAGAAGATTGTTAAAATCGACGTAAAACTATGATAAACCTATTATATTATTGTAATAATTTCCTCTTTGGTTATGCCGGTGTCCTGTTTTTCTGATTAGACAGTAAAAACCGAGGCCCCGTGTCATGGTATGCATGGCACGTTAAAGATTCCTCACTGCTTCGGGTGGGTCCGTTGCAAAAATCAAAATTGTATGCCCCGCATCAGGCAGATGGCGTCACCATATACGTGAAATATTCGTGGTGTGACGTTAAACAAAAATCAATCAATCAATCATCTTCTAAATTCTCTAACATGATATTGGAGAATGTTATAAGAAAGTCTGTAGCTTAAGTATAAGTGTGTATATGGTTATATATTTACATAAAGCTTGGTAGAGAATATACTTGTATACTTGTGTAGATCTGGAAGGGTTAGTCGGCGGTCCGAAACCTTCCTGGAATTGTCCAGTGTTATTTTGCTTGGCACTTCTTGTTGTCATTAGTTGCTTGGTTTAAGACCAAAAGGTTCCAGCTTCGAACCCTAGTGGTAAGTCGTCGCTGACTCTCTTTCGGATGAGACAGACTCATACTGTAAAAATCGAGACCTCATGTATAGGGAATGTAGAAGACCATACCACGTAAAGCGTCCCGTTGATGAAGAAAAAATTTCATTGCAGTACTAGTAGCAAAAGGTTTTTGACGTGATATTGACTTTTTGAGACTTGCCCTCGTCCTGTTAGGAATAATAATAATTTTACGCCGAGTATAATTGTTCGATCTATTTTTGGATGTTATAACAGTATCTAAGTATGACAGGGAGCAGCAAAGAGTAAAGGAATAATTAATATAAAACTGAACGGATGATAGATACTAGATTATGTCTAACTTCTTTTGCAAAATTGTCAATGTTACTTAAGATGGTTGAATCTGCTGTTGTTTGGGCGGGCCGCTCTCAAGTTTCTTGGGCCCGCCTCATGTAGAATAGATAAGTAAGTAGTTGGGTTTGGTGCTGTATTGCTCGTTGCACGTGCTCGTGGTCAGAAAATTCCTACGATGAACATTACGTGTATACAGAATGACTTTGTGAATCATTGACGAGATGACTCTTAGTAGCCTCATGTTACAGGATACAGTCAAATACTTAACATAAGTTAAGGAAACAGTACAAAATATTAGAAGTGTGTGAAACGAGAGTATGTCATCCATCCTATTCCGTGCCTGTTGAGTGCTATTCAAATAACATAATAATTGACCCTGTTTGTATTGTCTGCGATGCAGGAATCCTTTTTGTTTTTGTATTATCTGCGAAGCAAGGAGGCATTCACTGCCATTCAGGAATCCTTTTTATATCACCTGCGATGCAGGGCGGCATTCAGAGGTCTTTTTTTATATCACCTGCGATACAGGGCGGCATTCAGGGGTCCTTTTTGTATCGTCTGCGATGCAGAGGTTGCGGCATTCAGGGATCCCGTTTGTATCATCTGCGATGCAGGGCGGCATTCAGGGATCCCGTTTGTATCATCTGCGATGCATGGCGGCATTCAGGGATCCCGTTTGTATCATCTGCGATGCATGGCGGCATTCAGGGATCCCGTTTGTATCATCTGCGATGCATGGCGGCATTCAGGGATCCTTTTTTTGTGTGAGCGCTACCCGATCGTCAATTCGCCAATTGCGAATTCAAAATTTAAATGGCTAAACGTTTTTAATACATGAGTATCAATTTGGCTAATACATTTTGTAATTTAAAAAGTATGGTTTTTTCATATTTTTTTTCTGTTTATATCGTTAGCATAAATCATGGTCATCACAACACTTTAATTTAGTTTCTATTGATATCAACTTTATCAAACTTCAAAGTGATCGCGATGTAAAACATATCTAAACATTCTGAACAATAAACAAAGTTCTTTAACAACATATAAAGGGTTTGTATAATCGCCGAGTAGCACCCCGTCATTAGAATCTGTGACAACAGATACAGGATTCAGTTATCGATGTTTGTTGACACGCATCATACTACAGTACCTCGTTATGAAGTATAACAAGATTAGATGTGTGTCAACAAACATCGATACCTGAACCCTGTGACAACAGATGAACGGAAATAAATCAACTTTCTTTACGGAGTTTGGATGGTTAACAGGATAAAATGAGGAATTTTATTGTCAGTTGTGTTATCAGTTATTTTTTTCAATATTGAATTCAGTTATTTTTTCAATATTAAATTTTCTAAAAAAAACTAAGTATAAGTTGTTTTGTCTTTGTATACATGGCTAATGACTTACACATTTGGCTAATAATTTGTGCTATTGAACAACTTATGCTACCGCTAGCACAGCTTTTTGTATCGTCTGCTATGCAGGGCGATATTCAAGAATCCTTTTTGTATCGGCATTCTGGGATCCCATTTGTATCGTCTTTGAGGTAGGGCGGCATTCAGGGATCCCATTTGTATCGTCTTTGAGGTAGGGCGGCATTCTGGGATCCCATTTGTATCGTCTTTGAGGTAGGGCGGCATTCTGGGATCCCATTTGTATCGTCTTTGAGGCAGGGCGGCATTCAGGGATCCCATTTGTATCGTCTTTGAGGCAGGGCGGCATTCAGGGATCCCATTTGTATCGTCTTTGAGGCAGGGCGGCATTCTGGGATCCCATTTGTATCGTCTTTGAGGTAGGGCGGCATTCTGGGATCCCATTTGTATCGTCTTTGAGGCAGGGCGGCATTCTGGGATCCCATTTGTATCGTCTTTGAGGTAGGGCGGCATTCAGGGATCCCATTTGTATCGTCTTTGAGGCAGGGCGGCATTCTGGGATCCCATTTGTATCGTCTTTGAGGTAGGGCGGCATTCAGGGATCCCATTTGTATCGTCTTTGAGGTAGGGCGGCATTCTGGGATCCCATTTGAATCGTCTTTGAGGTAGGGCGGCATTCTGGGATCCCATTTGTATCGTCTTTGAGGTAGGGCGGCATTCAGGGATCCCATTTGTATCGTCTTTGAGGTAGGGCGGCATTCTGGGATCCCATTTGTATCGTCTTTGAGGCAGGGCGGCATTCTGGGATCCCATTTGTATCGTCTTTGAGGTAGGGCGGCATTCTGGGATCCCATTTGTATCGTCTTTGAGGTAGGGCGGCATTCAGGGATCCCATTTGTATCGTCTTTGAGGTAGGGCGGCATTCTGGGATCCCATTTGTATCGTCTTTGAGGTAGGGCGGCATTCTGGGATCCCATTTGTATCGTCTTTGAGGTAGGGCGGCATTCAGGGATCCCATTTGTATCGTCTTTGAGGTAGGGCGGCATTCAGGGATCCCATTTGTATCGTCTTTGAGGTAGGGCGGCATTCAGGGATCCCATTTGTATCGTCTTTGAGGCAGGGCGGCATTCTGGGATCCTATTTGTATCGTCTTTGAGGTAGGGCGGCATTCTGGGATCCCATTTGTATCGTCTTTGAGGTAGGGCGGCATTCTGGGATCCCATTTGTATCGTCTTTGAGGTAGGGCGGCATTTAGTGATCCTTTTTATATCGTCTGAGATGCGGGGCGGCATTCAGGTATCTTTTTTATATCGTCTGAGATGCGGGGCGGCATTCAGGTATCCTTTTTGAGTCTGTCTATTGGGAATCACACTTTTGAAAAATGATTGCAGAATACCTATTTGCTCCTTTCGAACATTGTAGAACTGAAACAACTCTACATTATGTTTTACGTGCTCTCACCACTTACAGCAATTCTTATTTTGAAATAGTATTGATGTACTCGAACTCTTGACATGTTTATCTGACTAACTTAATTGGAAATTCCGAAGTGCATTGTCCTTTCAAACACGTTATTGCGCAAGAGAGTACTGAATGATAGTACTTGGCTGCATTCTTCATCAGCAATCGAAATGAAAATGTGTCATTGACAATTATCAAAGCAATACATGTACTTATAACAAGGGAAATATTTGAAATATATAAAGCCTTGCTGCGTGAGTTTCATTCACAGCTTGCGATCAAAGGATACAGAAACTTGTAAGGTCACTTGACAGATGTGAAGTTTTTAAGCTAGGTAAAAACATGCATAGTCAGTTTAATACACACAAGCACATGTGTGAAATTCATGTAGAAAGTCACCATGTCGAATTATTTTTACATGTTAAAATAACATAGTAAAATAAACCCGTAGAATGCCTATTATCTGATGGTATATCTCCTAGAGGCAATTAACTCGATTACATGAAAGGAAGACAGCTTATTTTCACATAAGCTGTTCAGCTGCACACGTTTGTTGCTTTTGGATCATGAAGGTTTAAAGAAGGGGTATGCTATATCTAGGAGTACGCATAACTGAGCGCCGACAAAGCCAGCCTTATTCACGGGGCAGTGCGTCATTTATTCGTGTAGGTTGACTTGCGGCGTTTCTCGTACGTTGTTTAATGATGATATAAAGGCAGGTATAAGGTAATAAAGTCATGACTATTTGTCAACCATCTTGACCGTTACGTTGGGTAGATTGTCCAGATAAGAGTATATCATTAATTTAGAGGCGTCAAATCAGAAGTTTGTATGAAGGATGAAGGAAATGGGGGGGGGGGGCATCTATTTTTTCTGTGACCAAAGCAGGAATTGATTTTTCTTAAATAATATTATTATTATAAAAGTTAGCCTAAAAAGGGTTCTACCCCGTATTCCTACGCACATGTAATATCTTTGAGATAACCGCTCTTTTTCGCGAGACTTGTCATAGAGCGCTCATCCAACACGATGAAGACAGACTTGAGGTTGCAGAAAAGAATGTAGCAGTTGAAACATGTTGTCCAAGGCGGTAACAATTGCGGCTTTCAAGAATGTCAAAATGCATATATGTTAGTGATATGAGGTATACGTGTGAAATCCTATGCCGAGTTCAGTCGTGTTGTGGCAACTGGTCCCTCTAAAAACGTCCCCGGTATGCTAAGTTTATTGTGCTTAGGTGACTTAACGATTTCTGAATGGTGTCCAGGTATGACAATGGTTAAAATGTGTCTGTCCAAACACTCTTGCAAATCTGGGCGGATTTTTCACGATCGAAGACAGCGATGTCGGAAACAAAAATAAGCGACTCGAAATCGGAATTGTCAGGTCGAAAACTTCGAGTTATTTTGTTTAAGAACATCAATACCGCTACATGTATTTGAACTGTTCAAGACTAGTGATTTTCACTGCATAATCCGAATTTGTTTTGTCCGTTGTAAAATTGATATACATGTATATGTCCCATGGTTTTCATTGCCAGCAGTTCTTTGAATTCTTCGTGTGTTTAAATGTATGTACAAAAAAGTGATCAAGTTAGTAGTAATGTCAGTTTTAATGTAATGTTTGGGATTTTTAAAGCTTATTTCATTCACTGTTGTTCATGGTATAAATGTATAGACTTCATGAATGATTTTAACCCAAATAATGAAATGTGTTCTTCTGGTCGGAGATTACTCGTCAAGAAGAAAAATTGTTTACGATTTGCAGTCTGTTTTGTCATCAAAACTATTGTTGATAATATGCATGCCATTATTTGTTACTTTTCTAGGTTTAGTAATAAGAGGAAGACTTCAATGTTTCTATTTGTTAAGTTTAAAATATATTTATTGTAAATGTCATATATATTAAGTAACATAATGTATATAGATAAGTAAATACAAGGGATTTGAAAACAAGGTAAAGCCGATATCAGTTTATTTCCCATATCAATTCATTTCCATTTGATACTGCTTATCAGAAAGTTATTTGAAGACTCCACTCGTAAGAAATGTATTCTTATATAGTTACGATCGTAGGATTTCACCGTTGGGACAGGAAATAAGTTGGAAAAGAAGTGTGGTCACTTTTCTCTGTCATTCTTGATACGGTAACATTCTATGCTCTCTATGCGCGTGGTAAACGATTCGACCACGAAGTTCGTGACTTTGCATGTCCGTGGATTTTCAGTCGTGTGAGGTGTAGATAGGAAGTCGAGGGCGTAGAGGAAAACTTCAGTCCCGAGGGAAATCTTCTTTATCTCCTGTACATATATACTGCTTGGTATACATTCCTGTATTTTGGGTCGAACTCATACTTTTCGTGATTGTAGCTCACAATGAGTTTTAGCGCTAGACCTTGGCTCGCCTGCTCGATGCACAATTTTCCTTTGCAATTTAGCACTTTTGTATTAGATTGTAGAATATATTTTTCTCATAGAATTTTGACGCTTCACATTTTCAGCTACTCTTGATTGTCCCCCACTTCAATAATGCAGGACAACCGAGAACATCAAAATAGCAATGAGTCGGGGTAGGGGTACATTATTATGCCCCCCCCCCCCCCCTTTCGAAAAAGGAGGGACATATTGTTTCCCTGTTGTCGGTCTGTCGGTCAGTCCGTTTATAGTATCCGCTCATTATCTCTTGAACCAATAAAGATATTGAATTGATATTTGGTATACAGATACATATCAAGGATATCTAGGTCAAGTTCAAACTTAGATACTGTTCAATAGTTTTTGTCATAGTTATCCCCCTTGGACTTAGAAAATTTCTTAAAATTAGCAGTTTCCGCTCCTTATCTCAGGAACGGATAGAGATATTGAATTGATATTTTGCATACAGATACAGGGGCAGGCTTGGTGTAATGGTTAAGCGCTTGGCTTTGGGCGCCGACGATCCGGGTTCGATTCCCGGATTGCGCCACTATGTTTAAGAGGTTGGTTACCTCCTGCTTCCATGTCGCGATATAACTGAAATATTGTTGAAAGCGACGTAAAACACCAATCAACCAACCAACCAGCATACAGATACATATTAAGGATACCTAGGCCAAGTTAATAAGTTCTAATTTCGATATGGTTCAATTATTGTTGACAGAGATATCCCTTTTGGACTTTGAAAATTTCTTTAAATATGCAGTTTCAGCTCATTATCTCAGGAATGGATAAAGATATTGAATTGATATTTGGTATACAGATACATCTTGAGGATATCTAGGTCACATTAATAAGTTATAATTTAGCTAGGTTCAATTATTTTTTGTCAGAGATATCCCCTTTCGACTTTGAAAATTTCTTAAAATATGCAGTTTCAACTCATTATCTCAGGAATGGATAAAGATGTTGAATTGATGTTTGGTATAAAGATGCATCATGAAGATATCTAGGCCAAGTTTTATTATGCACAGTCATGAAAACTTTTGAATGGAAAAATTGTGTTTATTGGTGATTATTAGGAGTAGATGACCTCTAGTGTGGTCATGTGAGTTATGCCCACGTTACACAAATAACCAGGGGAGGGGGCATATGCTACGTTGGCGTTGCTCTTGTTGTAGTTAGATTTTCTTTTGCCTGGCATTCAGAATTTTCTAAAATGTATTTTAAATATCAGTTTAATGATATTGGTTAAATCTGACGGAGGCTGTAGCTTTTGCGATGATGAGTGTTACTGTAGTTTAGGTAAGGCAAAAAGTTGACATTTACCATTATGCACACATGGTGTTAAATTAAAGTTGTTGTAACATTACCACAATTGTAACAAAATTTTTCTTAAATTGTGGAGGTGTAATTTCTCACAATTTTTGTCATGTATAGTGGGTTTGATTTATATGTAAAACCGCTCCTGCCGATGCTTCTCTTTTGATACCCGGATACATGTACTTCTTCAACATCCGTGCGCTCACTAATAAACTTGTAAACTAACACTTGGCAAGTGGGTAGATTCCTACCCTTTAACTATTAATGTTTGAAAAGTAATTTGAACGATTCCACTTGTTGGAATATTTTATGTTTTGACCCTCGTATCCTGTTATTTTGTTTGACTTTTCGGCAGTTTGGAGTGGGGGTTAACACACACTTAGTAATGCACACCTGGGGTTACGTAACATGTGGTAAACAAATCTCCTTCAACAGCTGTACTAGATCATCGCTCAGTGAACATCATATTGATTACGCAGAAGCTTTGTATTAGTATATTGTGTGTAGAATAAAACTTCAATTCATAGTGATTGAATCAGACGATCGTTCCAAAAGATGAATTGATATCATTCGCAAAGTTAAATGTAAATATATACATGTATAAATTACTTAATCAGTAAATCTAGTCCAACATTCGTTCATTGGTATATTTAAAAACATTCGTAATGAAACACTCCCATTAAAGAACGCACACATATTTAATTATACATATATATTCGTTATGATAAAAGTTTTTGTCTCGAGACTGTACAATACAATAGGAGTGCCTCATATTTTGATGAGGGGCAAGCTTGGTGTAGTGGTTAAGCGCTTGGCTTGCGGCGCCGACGATCTGGGTTCGATTCCCGGGTTGCGCCACTCTGTTTAAGAGGTTGGTTACCTCCTGCTTCCATGTTGCGATATTACTGAAAAATTGTTGAAAGCGACGTAAAACACCAATCAACCAACCAACATATTTTGATGAAGAATATAAAGTGTTAGTATAGAACTACAAATAGTGGCTAAAGAGTTGCTTCGGACTCTCCAGCATCTCCTCTACTAAACACGACTGCCATCATACAGGTTCCTTCTTCACCAAATTTTGGCTGCCAACATACTTGTTTTTCCTCCACTAAACATGGCTGCCACTGTACAGGTTCCTCCACCACCAAATTTTGGCTGCCAATGTTCATGTTTTTCCTCTACTAAACACTGGCTGCCACCATACAGGTTCCTCCACCACCAAATTTTGACTGCCAACATTCATGTTTCTCTATTAAACACTGGCTGCCACCATACAGGTTGCCTTACCACCAATTTTGGCTGCCAACATTCACGTTTTTCCTCTACTAAACACTGGCTGCCACCATACAGGTTCCTTTACCACCAACTTTTGGCTGCCAACATACTTGTTTCTCCTCCACTAAACATGGCTGTCACAATACAGGTTCCTAAACCACCAAATTTTGGCTTCTAACATACATGTGTTTCCTCCACTAAACACGGCTGCCACCATACAGGTTCATCCACTAGTAAATTTTGGCTGCCAACATACTTGTTTGCTCCTTCATTAAACCATAGTCGCCATCATACAGGTTCATCTTTCACTAAATGCTGGCTGCCAACATACATGTTTCTCGCCTGTTGTAGGACTTGATGTCCATTTGACACACTGAATATGCACTCAAGGATGAGAATAGGTTGAGCTTCTAGGTGAATACTGTCTAGATGACATACTCATACGGATTGCCGTGCTTAAAAGTTATATCTATACTCATTATCATTTGCTGGACAACATTTTGAAATACTAGTAGCATGCTTAAAGTGAAAAAGATATGTACGGCTGTATCTTTAGCATTAAAAATAAGCAGAATTTGTGAGCTTTATTCTGTACATTGATGTCTTGATGCAATGTATGCTGAGGGAATACAGCTGTACTGATAAAACATTGTGCATTGGTATTATGTTAAAGGTCATGAGAAATATAAATTTTTATTTTGAAAAATAGTGATACTTGGAAAAATTAACCATCTTGTTTAAAAAACAGATTTTTCTACTGTATTATATAGGCATAATTGCATTTATAAGTCAGTAATTAAGAGTAAATACAGAGTTAAATGCCCCTACAGAAATAAAAAGTTGTGACGTCAAGTTAGGTCAAGCACGACATTTCTCCGTGTAACATACAGGTTGTGAATACATCTCATATAGTAATTGACCAAATATAACGTCATATCGATCACAGTCACGAAAATCCGCGAAACTTGCCGAAGCAACACACATTTACATTTATATTATATTCAAATATCAATATCTCCCGAACGAGTAATTATTTTCAAAAACCAAAAATATGGGGATGTGATTTAAAGCATATATATTTTATTTAAGCGAAAACATAAATTTGTATAATTTAAGTTTCCCATGATCTTTAATTCCTGGAAATTTCTTTCTGAAAAGAGAAAATTGATGTTCTGTGTTCATCATCTATGTTTCATCTGTTTATACTAATTCACAGAACTAAGAAGAATGTAATATATATTAGAAACCATGGCAACCAGGTAGAGAATTCACTGCTTAGATAGAGCTATGTTTTCCCGAGTTTGAAATGAAGCTTATAACAGTAAATCTGGATTTATTTAACAGACCGGTAGTGGAGATCATTCAACCAGACTCCAGACAGATGATGAAGATTTAGTAGATGTAGGGTCTGGACAAGGTTCAGGGTCTGGTGATCGAGACAGAACAGGTATGTTAAGTTAGATGATTAAATTCATAGATCTCACTGACAGGTGTTGTGACAATCAGTATGTGTGTCTGTGTCAATTGTCATCAGAAATGATGTCATCAAACATGAGGTGAACTGTTTGTTTAGCCATATATATAAAAGTAGTATCATTGAATGATGGACATATATTTTCTCATTTGCATTTTTGATTTTTTCAATTGACATAAAATTGGTATCCAAACTCACATTAAAATCATGGACATATTAATCATATGGTAATTAGATAACATTGCTTCAAGAGAAAAGACAGGCAGCACAAGGTTTTTCTAGTACTCTAACAGCTATTCAATCCTCCACTGATACACTGTTTCTTATACATGAACCCACAAGAAATCAATAGCACTAGGATAAAGAAGCTCCAATGAATCATCAGGATGTTTTATTCCTTTTGAAATTTTATTTATCTATCAGTGGGATTTAATTACAGCAAAAGGACACATGCATTGGTTAAGATGTGTGATACCATATATGTTTGGTTTTTTTTTGTTTTTTCCTCACCCCAAGATTATTTCACTTATCTGGTGATACCATCTGTCAGATGAATAATACAGAAATTTATACCAGTGCAACTGACCCTTATAATGCACTGAATGATACTTTAGGAGGATGTTTTACCAGCATCTACTTTGATATGGGGCGTTGATTTTATTGTCTCATCTGAAAGACAGAAAACTGATAAACTGCTGTACAGACTTAAACCCAGGACTTTAGAGTCAGAAGTCAAGCATGCTTAGATTGGGCTATGCCAGATTTCTGTGATATTTCTTTATTGTACAATGTATTTATAGTTTTTGGTTGATATTGGAATACTGAAACAAGTCATAAGAATGGACTAAGCAAGATAAATTGTTTTTTGAAAATTGTCAGTAAACAGTGGATTGGGTCAGTGATGGTTATTACCTTCAGTGATATTTTATTTGTTTTCAAGTCACACTGAAGACTTGAAGCATACAGTTTTTGGTCTTTCTGTTTGTCTGTCTGTGGTAAAAAGATTTGGTCATGGGTTTTGTGCCTATTTTTTGAAGACTTAAACAGTGGTTGTTGTCCAAGACATTAGTTTTCACAAATGCATTTAGCTTTTTGTGAAGTTTTTACACATATCAATTTTTTTTTCAGAAACAACAACACCACGTTTAACTACCAAAGTCACAACATTAACGCCTTGTGAACAATTAAGGCGATCAGCACAGAATGTGTCGTCAGATAATTACCCCAAATGTACTTCTTCTGGAGAATTTGAGCGTGTCCAGTGTCACATGAACCGAAAGGAATGTTGGTGTGTAGACAGAATGGGCAGAGAGATCACAGGGTCAAGGATGTCACAGCCAAAAATTCCAGACTGTATAACAGGTAGGACTCTCAGAAGAGAAAAAGATGTTTAAGAATTATAAAATGCATGAAGTTTGAATTGATGACTAATATATATTGTATTAATATTGTTTTATTTATAATAAATGTAATTATATTGTATAAAAATGCTAAAATAGTTTACTTTTATTATTATTATTATTAAAAAAATGTGTTTGATGCAAATACAAAATCATTTATCAGTGTAAACATAGCATACATGTAGTTAACCAAGTTATTGTTCTTTCTATTGATGTTTTGATGTGGATTCCTGGTAATATCACTTCGAAATTAGACATATCAGCACTAGGTAACTGGTAGCATACTTGTTGCATGTAAATTGTTGATCAACAGGATTTGTGTATGAAGAAATTCAAAATGTGAAAAATATACACATGATAAATGATGAAAATTGATAGTACGAGAATAAATTCATATCAACTGTACTGTATAATTTTTTTGTTTCAGGAACTGGTCTCAAGTCATGCGTTTTCGAGTTGTTAAGATCCAAATATTCCTTATTGGGTAAATTTGAGCCTCAGTGTACATTTAGTGGAGATTATGAAAAGATTCAGTGTTTCGAATCAGGGTGCTGGTGTGTGGATGAAGAGGGAATACAACAAAGAAACACCAAAGTATACAAACCTGCTATCCCTACCTGTCCTGGTGAGTAGAAAACGTCATACCTATCATTAAAATGGTTGTCATGGTAATGCTTAATTATTAAGGGTCTCCTCCATAGTTATTAATTTGTAACCAAGTTAGTTATCTGTTTCTGTTTGGCTCCATTGTTTGATTGAAGATCTTTGTATCTTCTTTGGAAGCATCCATACTGATATTTTAATCCTGAAGTAAAGTTGCATGACAAAGTGTGCACTGTGGTTCTTCCTGCATCCTGATCATGTTGAATAAAAGTCTCAAAATCTACTTGTGGGACCCGTAAAAGCTCCACATCCATAAAATGATAAATATGTACAATATATGCATACTTGATTGCATACACAGTACACTGGAAAAGAATAATGTGTACAAATATATATATTATTTGCTAATTTTGAAATTAAAAGCATTTTTTTTTATTTCCATAATGAATTACCTGGTGTTAGATGATACTACTTTAGGGTTTTCATTTAAAAAAAAAAAATGGTGTGAGCAGATTTCTCTGAAAAGAAAAATGGGATGTCATTTATCTTATTAATGAAAGTGATGAAATGATGATTTGCAGAACCTACAAGCAGCCTTCCTCCAACACCAGTTCCTGATACTGATGCTCCAGTCACTATTAAACCTATTTTCCCAAATCATCATGATCATCGCAAGAAGGACAAAGGCAAGAAGACTACAGAGAAGGTAATGTAACAGTACTGGTTTACTTGATAAGGTCAAATATTTACTCCAGCATTCGAGGTTATATTGTTGAATTATAGTTGATTAAGCTAATTAATTTTAATTTGAAGAATAATATAGCGTGGCACATAGAAATCACAGTGTAAACTGTCCAAAGTGGACTCTGTGAAAACTGAAATCATGTGGAAAATGGACATATTTTGTGGAACGTAGTTTTTTCCTATTATTTTCATTGAATGTAAACCCCCTGAATAACAGACACTGTCTACTCAGGACATCAGACACAATCTTTGGTCTAAATTTCATGAAATCCTTTGTTTTTTAACTGACAATATCGGACACTTTAGTCGTCCAGAGATAACATGCTTGAGTGCTTGCATTGTGTACGTAAACTGTACTGCCCCTTAAAAATGACACATGTTTATTGTAAAATGGTTCTTTGGGTGTATCTGTGATTGATATATTTACCCTGTACGGCTTTGCTATATATGCAGGTTTTATACCATTTAATTAATATGAAAGCCATTTATTAATTTGGCTGAATTAGGCAAATGAAGGTTTTAAAATCATGGTTAAACCAGTATTTATGTTTTATTGTACCAACATACAGCCATTTATTTACTAATCATTATGTATTTCTGTATTACCAAATAATTAAACATAGCATTAGTGCCCAATATATATATATACTTGCACCTAATAAAATTTACCATTTTATGCCTTACAACACTTCAAACAAGATCATTTACTCTAAAAAAATTGAGATATGTCAGAGTCGGCTTATAAGCGAAGACATATGGAATGAACACTTAAAGACAATATTGGATAGATTAAAGACTCATAGTAATACATGCAGCTAAAGGTCCATTTCAAATACGAACACCACTAGCACCTTGGTTACATATATGTTCCATACTTGGTAATATACAATAATACAATACACTTTCACACTCCCCTGTTCATTTTCTGAAAACCAGACACCTATCCAAAACAAACAAAAAAAGCTGTCCCAGAGACTGTCTGGCTTGGACAATTTTCACTGTAAAACGACATGTTATTTTCTGTGTTCATATGATATTTTAGTTTTATCAGAGTCCATGTTTACTTTTCAGCCTTTTATATCTATTGATGATACAGATGATGATGATAACGACAAAAATGTAGATGAATCCATAAAGCCACTTGGTAAGTGCACTAATCTTTGTCAAATGTAAACCGTTTTCTCTTCATGCTATTCCAGTTTGCTTCTTCCACCTTCCCCAAGTATGTTTAGTGTTTAGCTCTACCTCCTCTACAGTAATATGACACATCAAGGTCTGGTTATAATAACTACCCCAACATATATACCAAAGACGTGAACATGGGGCACCAAGAAATATGGTCTCCTTAGTGATACAGTATCTATCTTCACATCATCCAGGCATCAATATATACTCTTTTCTCATTAAAATTTATCCTGTATATCATTAGATATTCAGGTCTCCATCAGAGCACTGTTCATCACATTTAATGGTGTGATTCCATTGATGGACCTCAAATTTACTTTGTTCATCACAGTCAGTGGTGTGATTCCAGTGATGAACCTCAAATTTACTCTGCTCATTTCTCATGAAGTTGAAGGGTTTTACAGTTTTGTTGGATGTAATTTCATATATATATATATTTCATATGTTTTCTTCTTTTAAAGTAAAAGTATGACAACACAATAATCATTCTGCTGACCTTAGTCTTCAAGACCTACGTTCTGAAGTACTACTACAAACAAAAATGAAATAATTTTCATTAGTGCCAAACTATGTATCACAATATTGATTCATTTTAGAATGAATTTCAGATATTGGGCTTGTAATTAGGGGTTACCATGTGAGTGTTTTACAAAAACTGACAGGGTATCGGCGAATACCCTGTCAGAAATTTCCCTTTCACAGCTAACGCCTCGCAGTGAAACTCAATTTCTGACAGGGTATTTGCCGATACCCTGTCAGTTTTTGTAAAACACTCGCATGGTAACCCCATTCTAATGCATTTGACAAAATAATTACAACTAGAAGCACAGAGTTATGGTTTTCTAAGCCAATTTGCTAATCACAGTCATATCAAAAACTGCAGGGTATCGTGACGTCACAAATCAGAAACTTCAGGGTATCGTGACGTCATATCAAAAACTGCAGGGGTATTGTGAATACCCTTGCAGTTTTTAAATCGGACAGCCAATGAGATCGTGTGTTACAAACAAAGTGCATTAGAATTTATCCTTTTTCTGTTCAAAAGATACCAGTACACATTTATGATGTCATAAGATAATGTGTCCTTTGTCTGATGTTTGTCTGACCTCAGATGACTTCATTACAGTGAAAGTTGCATCATTACAAACACACAATTCTTATAAAACACAACAAACAATGTAGTGAACACAGAATTGTGAATACCTAACTGTATTTGAAAACCTGAGTTGTATTATTTACATACTTTGAATGCAAAAGATTTCTCTTGTACCTCATTGTCAGCTGGTGTGGCTCAGTGGATGTGGTGCTCGGCTCATGATCTAGAGGTCCTGGGTTCGATTCCCGCCCTCAGCACACTGGTGTTCTGTTTTTTGGACAAGACAGTAAAAACTGAGGTCTTGTGTCACATAAAAGATCCCTCACTGCTTTGGATGGGTTCGTTGCAAAGGTAGAAATTTCTATGCTATGCATCAGGCAGATGTCATCACCATATATGTAAAATAACCATGGAGTGACGTAAAACAATAATCGATCAATTAAAACCTCATTGTATATTGAAATTGATCATCTTTTCTTGCACTTTTGTTTGTTTATATAAAATTGTTGATAACAAGTTCAAGGAAATCCATGAACCTTTAGCCCCTGTATAATAGACATGTGTAATGAACTTACCGCTGCATCATATGGTGGACAGAATAGAATTGAAAAGCATCTGACTTGGCTATAAAACAAAATTCCTTAGACATACATAGCAAACAAGTAGTACTAGTACAGGCAATGTAAAAAGACATTACAAGCATATTTGTTTGTGTTGCCGTAATGGCACCGACTAAGGAAAACAATTGAAGTGACCATTGTCAGTTAGTTGGTGTGATAAACCAGTTACAGGCCATTTTCGGTCAAGATTAAAGTGACAGTAAGGTTAACCATTTTAATCGTTGATCTTGTAGATAAAGTCACTCCTGAAGAAAAAGCTCCATACGATGTCAATACTAATAACGAAGGCAACATTGAAATAAATAAGCCAGAAGGATTGGGACAGTCTAAATCTCCAATAGTTCATATCATGACACAGCCTGGTCTTTTAGCAGGTATGCTCTTAGCCACATTATAATAGTTCATATCATGACACAGCCTGGTCTTTTAGCAGGTATGCTCTTAGCCATATTATAATAGTTTATATCATGACACAGCCTGGTCTTTTAGCAGGTATGCTCTTAGCCATATTATAATAGTTCATATCATGACACAGCCTGGTCTTTTAGCAGGTATGCTCTTAGCCATATTATAATAGTTCATATCATGACACAGCCTGGTCTTTTAGCAGGTATGCTCTTAGCCATATTATAAGACAGTAAGAAAGTTGTATCATCACATCACTTAACGTTATACTGATGCATCTCTAAATTTCGGGATATAGACTTTCAAATTATTGTTTATTATTTAAATATATATGCACAACCACTGTAATTGCCCAAGATGAAGCTTTCTAGACCTATGTAGTTTATTTCTGTATAAAAAAAATTGATCGGTGATGTCATAACGCCCCGTATTTGATCCATATTTCAGTACAGAAAGCGATGTTTGGCCGTCTTTAGATTGTTATGCTTATGACGTCATAATAAAATGTTCGACATTTCCAATCTTGCGTGACGTCATCAAAATGGTATTTTGCGCTAAAGTGCTTGACATTTGACAAAAGTATGTCATTCTGGATAAACGTTACATTATCATGGGACACCAGCTGTTTCTTTCAATTTATAACTTCCCTGTGAAATGATTTGCTGATGCAGTTTATAAATAGGAAATGGAAGTTTCCAGTATGATATTTTGGTGTTAAAAGCGCAAATACATAGAGTAAGTGTCTTATTTTGTGTTTTCATGCAAGAATGAATTGCAATGTGTGATGCATTTATGAGATAATCTAATAAATGCATCAGTCATTGTAATTCATTCCTGCATGAAAACACAAAATAAGGCCACTTATTCTATATATACTATGATGTGAATCAAGATGAAACCTTGACAGTATGTATTACATGTAGTAGATATATGTACATCATATGTTTTGAAACCAATTGGGTCTTTTCGTTATACAGTTATTTCTCATATGAGCAAGTATCTGACATCAAACTGTTGTGACGTCATACAATTTCTAAATCATTTCCCGTAATTTTATGCCAGTTTCTATAGAACCAGTTGATGTCACAATTGTTTGACGTAAAATACCTGCTTAAATGGGAAATAACTCTGCATGATGAAAAGACCCAATTGAAACTTTGTTGAATCAGAAATCTATGACAATTTCATGCAATCAGAAGTATTGGGATAAAATTGTAAATGTGAATGATTTCAGGAATTTGATGAAGTATTTGCTGATTTAGAGAATTTGTTTTCAGTTTATTTTTATGTTATCTTTGGGCCTATATGTTTGGAATGTATCTGCATGGGTTTTTTTCTCTGTATTGCAGCTGTAATTGGAGGAGCTGTTGTGGGACTTTTATGTGCTATTCTTTTGGTGATGTTCATCGTATACAGAATGAGAAAGAAAGATGAAGGCAGTTATCCCTTAGAAGAGCAAAAATACACAAACTATTCATACATGAAAGCTCCTGATAAAGAGTTCTATGCGTAATTTTAAAAAACACAATATTTTGTTAAGTCAGGAATTTACATTATAGGAGACTAAGATTCCTATTGATTATTTAATTTGGTTACTTTCGTGATGCACTATAAGTTTTCATTTTTAAATGTATTTACATTAATGCAAAGTACACTGCTTTGTATACAAGTACATATATCCGGACCAAAGTGTGCTATATGGTCCTCTCTAGTGTCTCACGTTCGTAACCAAATCTACAGCAAAACGGGTGCAAGATATTTTCCTTTAAAATTGAAAAAATTATTTTATTGCAAAGTACCTTATGCTGCAATGCCTTTACCAATGACACAACTGAGCAAAACGGCCAGAACAGGCTATGCAAATATAGACAAGCTTTAATAGTGTAGCTCTAAATATTTATTACAGAAAATAATCAACTGCTTTTGGTAATTGAAAAATGATTAAACAGATCTACGGATGTTTTAAATTTATTGCAGGGATAAATTAAAAGAGTTGCATTATCTCTTTTATGTATATATTATGCCATTGAAGTAAAACTTTTAAATACATGGTTTTAAAGTTTTGAAGACTAATTCTCTTATTTGGATATCCTTTTGGTTTTTGATGTTTCTTCAAGATAAGTTTTAGTTTGTCTTTTTTACATATGTAATTTAGGCCAGTATGGATGTCATGCTGATACTAAGAATTTTAGCACCTTTTTGACAAAGCAGGTTTTTAAAATTATTTTCTTATCATTAAATTATATATTTGTTGCAAGACAAGTTACTGCTTCATCAATATGAACATTGTAAGTGAAATTTTTTTTGTGAATTTTTGTATATTGTACTGGATTGTAATTGTATTATTTTATGTATCATGATGTACTATTTTGTTCATATGCATATATATATATATATATAACATGAATTAGAAGTGTTGTCATCATCATATAAAACAAATCCTACTTAAATTTTGTAAATAATGCTCTATGAATAAGAACAAATCATGGTTGGAAGGAAACATTAGTTAAATGTATTAATTTTATACTCTAAGATCAGTTTATATCAGTTTCAGTAGCATTAATCATGGTCATGTAAATTAACTTTGTGTATGAAGACACACGGTTGGTGGTTAAGATCATCTGAATGTTGATCATGCAGCTATTCATTATTGAAGGCATTATCATAGTCTGGATCATCCGTAGATAGAAATTTTTGTTAAATTATGACCATATCACTTATATATCAAGCAAAGATCTGTTCAAATATTCCTGCTTTCATACTGTAAGTTTTTTAGTGAAGAATTTGCTTTTGAGAGAAGTTTTTTATCAAATTTTCATATATCAATGGTAAGAAATAAGATAAAGCCATTCCATTACCAGTTTAAACTTGTATTATATTAATTTGAGTGATCACATCTTAGATGTCATAGATAATTAAAAATTGAGGTTTTTTTATAAAATTTTTTAACTTCATATGATCGTTCTTTTACATTAAATGTGAGAGATGAAGATAATGTGTGATAAGATCTGGGAAGAGCAAAGTGATTATCTAGTTAATGTGTAATGCAAACCTTTAACTTTCTTTAAATGAAAGCACCGAAGTCATAATAAGAGTATAATACATGTTGCTTTATGTATCATGAAGCTAAATTTTAAAGATCTGTAGAAAACATGTATCATCATTTTCTGATATCAGACTTTGAAGTTTGAATCAAATTTCTAATTTGAAATTTTGCGATAAAATCCCACCGAGACAATGGATGAATCACATTTAGTATGGAGTTGTGTTTATTGGAAATATACCCACCAAATTTGAATGTTGTTATGAACAAATTTTCATATTAATTCACAAGCCATTCATCATTCTGACCTGTAATCAGGTTGTTTTTTAGAGTTGAAAAGAGTAATGTTTATAGAAGAATAATAAAGTTACTTTTTTAAAGAGAAACCCCACTGTTTTGAGTTGAGTAAATGCTATTTGACTCTTTCTAAATTCTTTTTGAAATAAAATAATTAACATCAATTCACACACATATGATTGAATACTTTTTACAATAAAATTCATTTGTCACAATTTGTGTTGTATTTCTTTTTTTAATGAGATCTTAGTAAAGAAATAATCCAGTTAATTGCGCAGTTTACTTATTGTCTGCATTATGGCATGTTTTGTGAAGTCTGACACAGAATTATAGCATAGTAAAGATGCTCTTGTCTCCTTGCTTATCACTTGTAATTCCCTTGTCATGTATATGGCTGGATATGTCAGTTTATCATGTGGCTGTTTTTCTTCTGTTTCTTTTTGAGACAAGAATATTGGAAGTAAATTGTTTGTCATTTCTAGGAGGATCCTGCAATATGTATTATGATAAACGATCTTGATGTGATATAAAACCATAATAAACCAATCCAACTAATCATGTTTATGTGGGATCTAACCCGTACAAAAGGAAAGGCACTTGAGTAGGTTCAGTGATGAAGACCGGATGCACAGATTCAAACTGCTATTCTACAAAACTTCTTTTCTTGCTACTTTTGTTTTGGAATGGATAAATACATTCCAAAATAGAGTTGGACCCTTTCATGAAAAAAGTACCTAAGATTGACCCCCTTTCAGCAAAATCAGAGACATATATACACACTGTGTATATATGTCTCTGGCAAAATTGCTGAACCCACACCAGGGGTACTACATTTTTTTTTACATCTGTTTTAATAAAATGCTATCGGCCAGTTCCCGAAAAAATGCAAATTACCGAAAATGTATTAATATGTATACCTTCGTTTACATAATTATTACTACCTTAGGCACGAAAGTTGAAAAGGGAGAGAGTGGGGGGGGGTTCCACTCCGACGATTTTCAATTTTACCCAAATGGGGTAAAACCAGATGTGGTTGATGTCAGTTTACCATTGATATGAACAGCAGTTTACCAAGATTTTTAAAAGATGAACTTTCATGTATATGTATTTGCACATTAGAGCACCGCACTAAAACACCGCTGCGAGGCATCTGTATACTGTACGAGACGTTAATTTAGCACCACAAAGTGTTGGCGCACAAAGACGAAAAGAATAATCATATTCATAAAATTCATACATCAATATGAACATAGTCTTAAATACATAGAGGCGATGTAGCTCGGTGAATGGGGTGCTCGACTCATGAACGGGAGGTCCCGGGTTTGACTCTAGCTGTGACCACACTGGTGTCCTGTCTTTCGGATGAGAGTGAAAATCGAGGACCCGTGTCACGATAGGCGTGGAATAAAAATCCCTACCTGCTTCGGGTGGTTGCGTTGCAATTTCTATACAATGCACCAGGCTGATGCCGTGATTATATGAAGTGACGTAAAACAAATATGAATGAATGAGTCATTAGTGACTAAGAGTGTACCATAATAGGCATGCTAGCCCCGCAAATACACGAATCTCTATAAATTAATTTACACATAGCTACAAAAACTTTTGCTTTCTCCGAAGGCGGAAAGTAAGATAACTCTAATTACTGGCTGATCTTAATTTCGAGTTACATATATAGTAATGACACGTGGCTGATACAATGGTCCAATTTGAAACAGTGAGGGATCTGTTATGTGTCTTAAATATATTATGGATTATAATATTATGGATTAAAAATTAAAAAAGGAAGGGGTGTGCAAGTTGGTTCAGTAGTACGTGTATTGAGCCAGATTTTAAATCTGACAATTCAATTGGTTGGAAGGGATTCCTGTAATGTGATTCGTCATTTTTTGAGTCGGCGCTCTCATAGAGCGCTAGACTCAATGGCATCGCTTTTCAAATTCTCGCTTTTCAGGGGTTATAACTTTCACTACCGATATAGAGCTTACTACGCCGCTGAAAAATAAAGTGCCGAAAAATTACTGATGTTGTCTTAAAAATTCTTGAACAGCACAATGTACCTTTAGCTCAGTTACTTTAAGCTAAACATAAACTAGTTTCAATAACTCGAAAAAGGAGTTGCAATAATGTTTTCAAATTTCGCGTAATAATATGTAGTTGTGACTACTTTACGATGTGTTTACCACTGACACCGTCGGATGTACTCGATTGTGAAATTCTCCGGACAAAGCATTTGTCTTTATCTTGTATCGCTTGTTTTTATAGAGATATTTCAATTAAAGTTTTCCCCAACATGTTCTGGAACTTTAGTTCTTTTTCACATATATGACAAATTTAAAGATCGATCTTCCCGCATTTCCTCTGATAATGAAAATGCATTATAAATATTTAGGTAAATGTTGTATGTTTCTAAATATAAATGATGTTAAAACATTATGAGAATCGTGAATAAGACGGTTATTTAATGTCCCACTTGAAGGAATGTCGTTCCTTGGCTCAGCTTCGACTCGTGACAACAATGCAGTAAAACTTGTTGCCATGAAGTTGTCGATTGCACGTTCATTTCGGAAACAAGCAATTGCAAACTCTTTGCCGTAAGATAGCATGAAGAGAGCAAATTTTATTAGCATTTTGTACACAGATATAATGACGATGTAGTTGCGGAATCGGTCTCAGTCCAGAATATCATTTAAAAGTCTGGATAACGAGATATCATATGGAGTAATAAGAGTCTCGCAACGACCGTAGAACTTCCTCATTGACGTTGCTAGTCTAGCACATGTATAACCCTGGTTGAGCAGCTTAACTGAAAGTCGCCTAGCCCTCAGAACAAAGTCATGGTAATTTGTACATGCTCTGGAATATCGTATTAACTGAGATATGAATACGCCGTATGCGGGCGATGATGGAATGTTGCTTCTTATGGTAGGAAAGTTTGTGATTGCGAAATTGAAAT
This sequence comes from Pteria penguin, assembly GCA_035048485.1. Lineage (NCBI taxonomy): Eukaryota > Metazoa > Mollusca > Bivalvia > Pterioida > Pteriidae > Pteria > Pteria penguin. Next base: position 26,357,799 of record CM068586.1, on the reverse strand, counting down.
CGTCACGTTTGTCAAAGAGTGAGGTGTTCAATTGACCATTAATGTCGACTTTCTGTGGTGTCTTCGACCTCCATTTCACTTGGATAGATGATGCTAAGGTAATCCGCGAATGAAGGATTTTTAATTGAAAGCAAGTCATCTATATATCTGTAAGTGAAATTGAAGTCATTAGCCAATTGTATTTTTTTTTCCTGAATGAATTCAGCTTCGTATGAGTAAAGAATATGTCAGCCAGAATTGGAGCACAGTTAGTGCCCATTGGAATGCCGATAATTTGTTGAAAAACCTTTTCTCCAAACACCACAAAAATACTAACTATGAGTCGTTGTACTACAGTGAAATATTCTCGTCTATTTTAGCATATTTGGTTAGAATATTAATGTGTTGTAGACTACAACAGGGACAAGACGTCACAGCTGACCAAGTTTACAGAGGCAATATTTTGCTGTAGGATAAGACTCGAATTTCTTCTTAAATTTGAGTGTGTTGACAGAAACCCAGCTTGTGGCATCATTCTTAATACACTAATAAATTTTCCATTGGCAAAATGACATCTAGTGAAGTTTTTATTGTTTTCTCTGTCACGTCATAAATGAGTATCCGGTATAAAACCTAAACTTTGCACTTCTCTTGAAGGGAAGAAGGAAATGGACCTATCTATTAAACACGACCTTAAGGCAAGGTTTGCAAATGATTTTGGTAAGATCTATACGAAAATGCACGTCTATATGACATTGCAAGAAAACTTGAACAATACTATTGATTACATAAAAATGAATGTACTCTGTATGTGATAAATACGTTTTTCAAGTTTCAAGTGCAATAGAATCAGAATCGAATTCAGTTCCTCAGAAGTTTTATTACACATTGTCATGTGTGGGTTGTTGTGTCTTCACCTAATATTATAGATTTTGAGTCTTGTGTACGTCTACCATTTATTGTGTGAGAACTCTGCCATCTTAAAGTAAAATACAGAAATTATTGGTGTCACATGACTATGGCAGTAAGACCCATTACGAACAGAAAATGAATCTGACAAAGATGTTGCATAAATTAGAGCATTTAAAACATACGGTAAAAAGTTGTAATACTAAAAATTTCCACAATAATCGATTTGCGGTCCGAACGTCTAAAAGTTGAGTTTACAGCAGTCATATAATTTGGTGTTACATGGCAGAATAAACGGATGGGTCATAGTAGAAAGTTCGAAAGTTTGATGAAGTAATTTATTTAGTAATTTATCCAAGATCTGAATTACTAGAAGAAGGAATTGTGACAGCCATAATAATCAAAATTATGAGAAACTGTTACCGATAATGGATTGAAATCAGGATTACATGTTAACAACTGTGAATTAACAGTAATTAAGTAGCAGTTATTTGTCGACCAAAAAGTCCCCTTCCAGTGAAAGCAGTATTTCAGAGACATAGACAGGCCTACGACTTTTGACTGATCATACTAAGATGTTACAAAAGAATTCTAACCTCTGTTCAGGCCACCAAAACTCATTTATATTAGTTTTGAACACAACTTTTGATGTGCTTTCTACGCCTCTGTATGGTTACTTGAAGGACAAAAGTGTAAGTTTATCATGATACATTTCTAGTCATTTTTGCTGTATAACGGTAGAAGACAGATGACCAAATTTGAAGTGCAAATATTCTGATATATACCGAAGCATTATATTGTGAGAGGCAGTATTGTTAAAAACACTAGATTAAGAGAACTTTTACTTAAAGGTCCAAAACAGAGAACCCATGCAGATCATTCACATGGAGCCAAAATTTTGAGAATATTATGAACTGCTGCGAGGAATATGCCACACGATGGGCAAAAAGAGAGGAAGTACAGGTCGACACTCTTTCGGAATGGATAAAATCTATTGCAGTACTGCTGAGATCAAAAATTAAAAAATTACAAGGCTCTGTAAACATCAGATTCGAATCTATTTTTAAAGATCCTGATGTTGTCAGAGAACTTACCTTCCTCCAAGAACATTATATCATTACACCAGCAGATAAAGCGTCTAATAATTATACATTTACTTGTAAGAAATATGACTTTGACAGCCTAGTGAAAGAATTAGGATTAAATTCAGCTCCAGGAAATCCTACTCATACTCTCACGAACTTTTCGGTTTCGGAAGTACTTGAGAGTCATAAATCTGTCCTCAATACGTTTGGTATTGACACAAATAAATTAAATTTAGAACTTCCATATTTGTACTGCATTCCCAAAATGCACAAAAATCGTTACAAACAACGCTTTATTGCTGGTTCCTCGAAGCGTTCCACAAAATCTGCATCGATGCTACTCACAAAAATATTATCAGAAATTAAATCTGGTATTCATAGATATTGCGAAACAGTATATTCCAGAAGTGGAATTAATCAAATGTGGATCCTTAAAAATTCAAAAGAGTTATTAGAACAACTAAAATTAAAAAGTTTTACTAAAATTCACTTCATCAAGTCCTTTGGCTTTTCGACTCTTTACACAACGATCCCTCATCAGAAATTAAAAGACAGATTAGCGGAAATTGTTCAAATGCATTTACTAGTAAAACCGGAAACCGCAAATTCAAATATATAGTTATAGGCCATGATAAAACTTACTTTGTTAGGGAAAATTCTGATTCCAAAAATAAATACACTGAAACAGCTGTCATCCAGATGTTGAACTTTCTTATCGATAACATTTTTGTGGTGTTTGGAGAAAAGTTTTTTCAACAAATTGTCGGCATTCCAATGGGCACCAACTGTGCTCCGCTTCTGGCTGACATATACCTTTACTCATACAAAGCTGAATTCATTCAGTCTTTGTTTTCGCAAGGAAAAAACAATAGGCTCTTGGCTTCAATTTTACTTACAGATATATAGATGAATTACTTTCAATTAACAATCCTTCGTTTGCGGATTACGTACTTTGACTCTTCCATATATAAATACAGACGGAATTTACACGATTTGACTTTTTCTACTGGGTACTTCGACATAATCACCTCACGCTTATTGAGTATCATAGTATGATTATTCAAGTTTTTGTATAATACTAACAAAATCTCCAATAAATGTCATATATTTCATCATTTGTGAGTTTATCAGGACACAGTTTACGTCAACAGTGCTGCTGTATAACTTGTAAGGACACATAACCGTTGTCTCAGGCCATATATCTAGTATTGAAGTCGAATCATCTTTGCGTTTGCTTCTTGTCCATAAATGAATTAGAACAGAAAGCACTCCAGGACCTCCAAAGGAAAGAGCACCGACGACACTTCAACTTGCAGCGCGTGTACGAAAGTTTTCCGAAGCCCACACTTATGGCTTTCAGACTAAACAACAACTTGTGACACGCAAATACATACAAAAACTGAGGAACCAAGGAACCGAAGTGCAACCATAAATTATTACTGAAGTATTATTATTAATGAAGTAGAGAGTTGTTAATTTGCAATTGCAAAATCTATGACGTTAAGATATTTTGCTAATTTGCCGACAAGCTTATTTATGCCGAAGCATACTTATCTCCTTGCAACGGTCTGTAATGAAATAACGAATTTTTAAAGTGTTGCGTATATCAAAGTCATTGTCTATAATGTTTGTTTATTTACTGTAAAATTGTCGTCTTCACGATATGTACTATGACGATCCAGTATCAAACTATTCATAAGTATGATGAATATATACTGATTGAGACTGTACGTTGACCGTTAATAATAAATATAAAAATCTGAGAAATCGATCCAAACATGACAATACTATATATATAACACAAGCAATCACGAACCCCTGTTAAAGCATAGGTGCAATGGAGAAGTAGGCATCCCCTGCCGACCGGTCACACCCGCCATGATTTCATAATTGTATGCGAATTATAAGTATTCATAGTCACAGAAGTAGGAAACGCCCAGCCGTAGTCACGAGCGGTATATGTATTCATAACGTGTTGGCGGGTATGGCCGGTCAATAGGGAGTACTTCCTAATCCATGGCATTTGATCACACTTATCTTTCTTCTAGTCCGTAGCTTCATATCTTCCCAATTTTGTCTTGTAATTTATTAAGCATTACTGTTTTTAACGGTTGTTAAGTTTTTATATTTTCATTTGTATCATTTGTAAAATACACACCAGGAGTATGTATTCTTTATTTTAGATACCAAGTCCATAGCAGTTCTGATAACATTAATCACAAATCATATATGCATAGACAATGTACAATGTAATTTCTCATGTTTTTACTACCTATTTACCACAACAACAATGCAATCAAAGAACCACATTTGAATTTTTGTTTAAGTAATTCTCCATATACAGGACAAGAATTAAAAAAAGTCTATAAGAAGTATCATTACCATATTTATCAACATAATTCTGATATCAGAGAATTAGGGATAACGTGTTTGTTTTTTTTAAATTTCCGGCATGTAATCGGTGATTTACAGGTCGCAAATTTAGTTTTTTAATGACGCTTTAGATATGAAATATTGCATTTTAGTCTACAGAGGCCAGTTGTTCGATACTTTAACCACTGATTAAGCTAACCAATGGTTAAATTTCATTTGACTATATCCTAGAAATGAGAAGACTTAAATCATAGTCTGTGTACTAATTAGTACCATATGAAACAAGCTATGTAAAGTAATTTAGATTTTTATACAGACATTTTATGAATTAAATTAATTGTCTCTCAAACTTTAACCAGTGATTAGCTTAACCCGCGGTTAAATTTTCGAACAATTGGCCCCAGATATACAGAAGTAAAATAATATATTGTAGTAAACGTCTTACATGAATGATAAAAGTATGATTAAGCTGAATAAATACCATTCATTTTGAAAACAATATTCATTAATTTTTCTGAATAAATGTACCCCCGTTGCACTTACTTTCTATAGGTAAGTGATAGGTTAGTTAATTCGTCTGGGTGACATTCAAATTTCTCTTGTGGAGGAAAGAAAAAAATAATATATTTACGATATATAAGAGGGCGGAGATAACCTTTTCAATTAAACACTGATGTTTGATCTCAATTCATTGGTGGCTGGATATATAGTTCAAGATTAACTGAAACTGCAATTATTTTATTTGATCGCCAAGCCATAAAGGTAAGTAAAGAGACTTTATTTTAGTTCGGAATATCGAATATTAAAAAGAAAATGTTTTTTGCAAGGGAATTAATTTTTTTAATTCAGATGTTCTAGAAAGTAAGCCTTTATCGGTCGTTGGGACTCATTTTCCGCATTAACGTGACAAATTACATGTTTTTGACCCAGTGTCAATTTAACATTTCAAAAATATTTATACTTTATTGTGTAATCGAAATACCGGTATATGATATAGATATGTGGTTATCATTTTGGTTTTCTTTGGATGAGTTTGTCATGTACTTGAGTAAGAGAAGTGACTATATCTAATGGTATGGGACAGTGGTACATAACATTCACGTTAACGTGGAAAGTGGTCAAAAATTTGCCTTAGTCCAGACGAAAAATCAGCTCGCGCGTTTGCTCATCGCTGTCGTTGGGACTCATTTCCGCATTAACGTGACAAACTACATGTTAATTTAACATGCTTCATGCTTGAAAACGAACATTGTACAATTAATATCAGAATATACAGAGTACACCTTAATATTGGATTCATTAAAAAAAACCCACATCAATATATTAAGTGACACCCTCATCTAATCTTCTTCTTCTTCTGTGTACTCAAAAGTTGAGCGTTATACTTCAATGATTTCATGTAACAAATGAAATTGCCTGCTATATGTTAAGTAAATCATGCAAGGATAACTGTTCTTTTACTTTACACTATTAAAATACATGTAAGTTAAGTGCCAAGATAGCGAGCCAACAAGGAACATACATTCTACTGGATGAAATAGAAATATTGGCTTTATTACGGACCTCTAGAAATGTAAGACTTGCGACTAGAATATATATATATATATATATATATATATATATATATATATATATATATATATATATATATATATATATATATATATATATATATATATATATATATATATATATATATATATATATATATATATATATATATATATAAGCACAGGTAAGCGATAACGATACTAAAACTAAAAAATTGCCAAATTTTCGAAGCAATCTGCTTCTTCTTCAGGACACACACACACACTCACACAAATATAAAGACACACAAGAAAGATAGAAAATATATACAAAGCACTAGTCTAATAAAAACTGGTTTCTTCAATTGGCTACATATTGAGCGTTTCTCTATGCGCTATCTAATAGGAAATGAGCCAAACACAAGCCGACAGCTTGCTTACAGGTCAAGTGGCGAAACATTAGAGATCCAAAGTCTAAATACTTGAAGATCAAATTACCAATTTACCTGTAAGTAAAAGCCAAAGAACCAATATAAGGACAGAGCAGTTCACTGAGGTCTGACATCCGCTGACAGAACCAAAGAGTTTTACTCACTTTCTATTTGTCATCCACTTGTTTATATTCAAAACTATAATGGTGTCGGTATCAACTATTTTTAGATTTTTAAAATACACCATAAATTTGATGAAATTTGATAAATCTATTTAAATATCTGTTTATTTAATCACATTTCTTCTTCTTTTTTTAAGACTGCCAAGCTATATATTGCAAATATTATATATATTAAACAAAACGTTATCTCATGAAAATGTCTATGTATTATCGGATACCGTTGTAACAAATGCTGGCCTTCTTATTCGGTTGAAAATGTTGTATATCGTTTAGATCGTGGTAGATTTCTATTACAATAACTAACAGTAAGGTTTTATCAAATATGACTTCAAGTTTATAATAACTCGACTTATAGGATGGCATCGTGGGGGTGTGACCGGTCGGCAAGGGATGCTTACTCCTCCGTGGCACCTGATTCTACCTCTAGATTTTTCTGGGCATCCGTGATTGCCTTTTTTTACTTTTACCTATTTGTATCTATATTTCAATACACTACTCGGTACCTTATTGTTGTACTAATCCTGTAGAAGTAAACAAAGTTTTCACTTTAACTTTTCAGGACAAATTCACAAGATGAAGATCATTTTGTGTTATCTCATTGCCTCTTTTTGTACAATTTCTATGTTAGAACCTGATCCATTGACAGTAATGCCAGTGAAAAAAGAAAATAAAGATACATGGTTAAAATGGATTCAGCCAATGAACAATATAGAAAGACATAAGGGAGTTCCCTCATGGCTGGTAACATCGCCTGACAATATTCAAATTCTCTCAGTTGAAACATCGCAAGAAAAAGAACGAGCTAGACAAATTGGTCTGTATATGGTATTGGGACGCATTGGACTGTTCAGAAATATGTATTAAGGAGAAGGGCAATACAGAAATGGATACTGGAATCGTGCTAATTTTTCTTTCAGATATTTTTCTGTTTTCTATCATTTATAACAGGTTATGACATATTTACATGTTTTTACAAATTTAATACAGTATAAGTAGTAATTGTAACGAAAAGACAACGATAGTATAACATGCAGTAACAATACATCGCAGCAAAAGCAGGAATATATCAAACATATGACACCAAAACCAAAAGAACTTAATAAAAGAACTTGATATGTGCAGTGGATTGGAAGCAGTTATTTATCAACAGAAACTCTTGTTTTCATTTATCATTAATCTATTTTGCAAGATATATACTCTTATAAACAATGCAGGTCTGAACACTTTTAACGAAATGCTGTAACTAGGTAGTGTATTTCATGTGTATGTACAAGCATACACATCTGAACTATTATTCACAGACCTGGAGAATCATAAAAAAAAAAAAATTAGGCAATAAAATTCAATGTTAGATTTGCAAATATTTTCAGATATATTTTCTCTCTTACATGTAAGCTTTTGTTTTACGTTACGTAAAATCATTCCCCTTACATGTTGAAGGTATTAATCTGATGCATTGCTGAAGGATTTTGATATGTGCAATGTCAAATGATTTGCAAAAATAATAATAATAATAATAATATGCACACAATTGTTATTGAATTGGTGTGGTTTACGGGAATTGAATCGTACATTACATCAGGAACAAAAGTACATCAGATTTAAGCAAAATATAATGGAGTTCAATCTTCAACTATTCCAGGGATATTTTGAATTCTTTCCAGCCATACAATAACATTAATGATGATAGTAATAATAAAGCATACGTAGCTAATCAATATGGAAGAAGTACCAAACCGTTAATCATTCTCGAAGTCCAAGGACAGATGCAAATCGTGTAAGTTTCAAAAAGGAACTGTTGTGAACCCCGAAATCCTGAAAAATTCCGAGGTGAGACCAGGTGCCCGGAGAACGTAAGCGTCTCCTGTCTGCATGCATCACCCGTCACAGCAGTTCTCAAGAAACGTGTCAAAATCAAGAGTTTTGGTTTCCTAACTGAACAGGTCATTTAGTCGCATTCCAGAATATTATCGATCATTATAGAAAGAGGCACATCATATCTTCGTACAAGATCCCCATAGCGACCGTAGAACTTCCTCAGTGACGATTTCAGACGTTCTTTAACATATCCCTGCATGAGTAACCTAGTGGCCAGTCGTTTGGCCCTTGGAATAAAACTGTCGTATAGATAACAGGCTCTTGCGCATCTTATAATTTTAGATATAAAAACTACATAAGCAGGTGAGGACTGGATATTGTTGCAAAGAAACGGGAAGTTATTTGGAAATTAAAATCGTCACATTTGTCATACAGAGAGGTGTTCGAATGACCATGATTGCCGAAAGTTATAAATATATCCAGATACGAAGCGGAATTGTTGCTCTCGGTTGTCTTTTTTATCTCAAGTTCATGGGGATAGATTTCATGTATGTAATCCTTAAAGTTAGGATTGTTGATTGACAATGTTAAACCTCCACTCTCTGAATATTTTTAAAACTTATACTGAGGCGGCATCATCTCTCTTGTAAACATCTCTCTTGTCTGTTTTCTTGCTGAACATATTTATAGTGCAAGGCGCTAGAGGACAGTACACAGAGTTAACTACAGTTTTGTACAGAATTTGCCGGTTTGTTTATGTGTAGTCTGGATCATCCACAGGTTTGCATAATACACCAATCCACTTTTGTCGAATGTTACGTACTTTAGCGCAAAAATACGATTATTATGACGTTACACAAGGTTGGACAAGTTGGAGATTTGATTATGACGTCATAATCATAACAATCAAAAGTCTGCCAAACATCGCTTTCTATGCCGAAAAGGGGACTGGTTTATTGCATCTTCAGAATAGAAACAAGCGTGTGGATAATTCAGATTACATGTAAAAAATTGACACAAGCTGTAGAATATTGTATTGCCTTCTACTGTTAAATTTGGGATAGAGTATTATTACCAGTATTATATGTAAAGATGATGGATAAATCCAAACCACAAGTCCAAAAATCATAAAACCATAGGACATACAAAATCAGTGAAAATGAAAAACAAATGGAAAATAACAAAATATGTCTACTTGAAGAGCATATGTGAACCCCTGTGATGGAGTGAGATCAGGTGCCCGGGGAGAGTGAGCATCTCCTGCTTGCTAGCAACACCCGTCACATATACCCCGTAGAAAGAGTCAAATCGTGTGAATTCCATATATATCTATATATGGAGAAGTCGAAGTAGGTAACCTTCTAGTATAGAAGGTGTCAAATCTGTGTAAAGTGATCGGAATCGGTCTCAGTCTATATTAGTCTATATATTAGTTTTTCCTCCTAGTGATTTCCCCCCAGGAAAATAGCTATATAGCAGTCCCCCCATCCACCGCAAAATGGCTATATAGTAGTCTTTTCCCCCGGGGACATTTGCCTATACAGCCATATTCCCCTGAGGAAAAACTGCTGTATAGTGAATTTTCCCCAATGTGAAATTCCGGATTTTCTTTTTACATATAATTAAGTCCAGCATGTTAATTTTAACAGTAAAAACAGAGATTTCCATTTAAAGTAGAGATATCTCAAATTTTTATAGGGAGATATCATCATTACATTTAGAAATATGTCATTTTAGACAGATTAGCGGAAATTATCCAAAATGCATTTACTAATAAAAACGGAAGCAGCAAATTCAAATATATAGTTATAGGCCATGCAAAAACTTACTTTGTCAGGGAAAATTCTGATTCCAAAAATAAATACACTGAAACAGATGTCATCTAACTGTTGAACTTTCTCATGGATAACATTTTTGTGGTGTTTGGAGAAAAGGTTTTTCAACAAATTGTCAGCATTCTAATGGGTACTAACTGTGCCCCGTATCTGGCTGAGTTATTCCTTTACCCATACGAAACTGAATTCATTCAGTCTTTGCTTTCGCAAGGAAAGAAACAATTGGTTCTTGGCTTCAGTTTTACTTACAGTTATATAGACTACTTGCTTTCAATTAATAATCCTTCATTCGCGGATTACCATAGCATCATCTATCCAAGCGAATTGGAGGCGAAAGAAACCACAAAAAAGTAGTAATTCTACTTCGTATTTAGATATTAAGTTGTCTTTCGACATTGATGGTCAATTGAACACCTCACTCTACGACAAACGTGGCGATTTCAATTTCGCTATCACAAATTTTCGTTTCATAAGTACAACATTCCATCATCGCCGGCATACGGCGTATTCATATCTCAGTTAGTACGTTATTCCAGAGCTATATTCAAATTACAATAACTTTGTTCTGAGGGCTAGGCAACTTTCAGATAAGCTACTTAGCCAGGATTATATAGACTAACAATGTCACTGAGGAAGTTCTAGGGTCGTTGCGAGACTCTTATTACACAATATTATATCTTGTTATCCAGACTTTTAAATGATACTCTGGAATGAGAGCGATTCCGATCATTATACACAGATCGACACCTTCTGTACTAGAAGGTTACCTATTTTGACGTCTCCATATATAAATATATATGGAATTTACACGATTTGACTCTTTGTACTGGGTATATGTGACGGGTGTTGCTAGCAAGCAGGAGATGCTCTCCCCGGGCACCTGATCTCACTCCATCAGAGGGGTTAACATATGCCCTTTAAATAGACATTTTCGTTTTTTTTCTATTTGGTTTTCATATGTCCTTTGGTTTCATGATTTTCGGACTTATGGTTTGGATTTATCCATCATCTTTACATTCTTAAATAGAAATGTCTTCAGTTTTAATCTCTTTTTTAAACACAGATGTATATATTTAGAATAGAGATTCTACTAGAATTTCATTCGAGATACATTTATTTAATTCGAGAAATCTCTATATATACTAGCGGAAAAAACACAAGTTTGTTTTATGCCTCCCGAATGAAATTCGGGGGCATGTAGTTTTTTACCCGTCTATGACTCTGATTCTCTGGTTTGTACCAAAAAGTGTAAGACTTTGAAACTTCACATATAGATTCCTTGTGACGAGATCTTTCATTTGGGACCATGACTTTTGACCTAGTGACTTTGTCTTGCCCTCAGAGTTTAACCTACTCATCAAAAAACCTTGGCTAAATTATATTTTGCACGAATTGGGGTAGGGCTTTGAAACCTCACATATAGATTCTTTGTGATGAAACCTCTTATTTGTGAAATTGACCTACTTTTCAAAACTTAAACATTGGTCATAACTATTCAACCGTTACAGGTGGGGCTTTCATATTTCACATTTATATTCCTTATGATGAGCCCTTTCAGGTGATACCAAATGTTTTGACATAGTGATCATCTCCAACACGACTTTTGGCCTACATTTATGGAAACTTTAACATTGGCCATACCTTTCCAACCGTTACAAGTAGGGCTTTCATGTTTCACATGCGTATTCCTTATGGTGCGCCTAATCGGTTTTGTCTGGCCCATTGGAGATGTGTGTTGTTCACTGACGAGTCTCGCTTCACGCTCGGCCAGGTGGACGGCAACATGTCTATCAACGTCGTGGTAGGCGATATTCTGTCGCATAGTTAAAAGCGACATATTCGGAGGAGGGGGTTTTCTGTTATGGTATGGGCGGGATATCGGACGACGTGGAAACGCCTCCCGTGGTTATCCATGGCAATCTTACAGCAATATAAACATTTTTTCATCATCATATCTCACTAAGTATATTATGATGTCAAGTGATGTTTTATTTGCATGTCATTTGTGATTTCTATCAAACAACCTGGTCAGATGTCTTCTGGTTCTCTATTAAGGTGCACGATTACAGGACGAGGGGTATTTTGGTCCCATCATCAGAATACACTGTTGTAGACTAACCATCTTTTAAACTTTTTGACTATACCTGATTTGACATAATATGTATATATACACAGACATATTTTTCACGTGCGCTTTCGACACCGGAATATCGGTTTGGCAGCTTTTCTTGCCTTGAATGAAAAATTTGACTTCGCGTTCTTGTCTCTTTCGTGTGTTCGTGCGTGTATACTTACGTATTTACCTTCTCGACGGTTGTTGCAGGACTTTTGGGACGGGTGTTGCATGCAACCAGGAGACGCCTACTCCTCCCGGGCACCTGGTCTCACCTCGATTTAATTGGGGTTCGCATTTGTCTGAATATGACACTATTCACGATATTGTGCTTTTATTCCATGGACTATGAGATACGGTTTACCCTTCGGTACTTCTGCGTATTTTACTTTGATATGCATATAAATTTTGTATAGGCGAGAGTAGGAACGGATTTTTACAAGTGACTTATACGAATATTTAGTCTCTGACTAAGCCACATTACGATTTATATGCTTTGATTTTGGTTTTTAGTAGTCGTTTTAATTCATTCATTTTATGTCATTAAAATATCATGAAAATAGCTAGAATGCAACAATATATGCAATATGCAATGAAAAGATGAAATATGTCATCTCACAGTCGTGTAATGTGGTGTAGTACTGTAGAATGACTGGCATTCCCTGCCTCTCTTAATTGAGCCGTGCTAAATGTATCCAGCCAATGTAGAAAAATAGGGCACCGTTGAACGGCACATAATACACCCGCACTTTATTTTCCTTGGTGTCATAGAAACTAGAACTAAATATCTAACTTAATTGTGGTAATGTAAATTACCTTCGATACCGGTAAAATAGTTCAGTTTCCCTCTTCAGTTTTTTGTAGGTCAATTAATCTTCTTCAATCATCATTTCCCATGTTGATACCATTCTCCTTTCATAAATGAGCTTTGAAAATTCTTTTCTTCATAATGTGATCTTTCGCTCAATACTTTGTTTCATGTTTCATTAAATTTCCACCAAAAGGTTTAGGAGTTGCAAACACAAGGTATTTTACATACAGAATTCTAAATCATAACTCCTGAAAAGTTTCTGGGAAGGCATTTCCTTTCCAATATTTTTATGTGGTGTTATTTCTTTGTACCACATTTCATACAAAAAAAAAGGTTTAGGAGAAGTAGCGAAGACAAGGTATTTTGCGTCATTACTCATGTACAGGTTCTGCATTCCCATTCCAATATGCACATCTTCATACGGTGTTCTTTCTTTGTATCATGTTTCATAAAAATCCTGCGAAGTTTTAGGAGTTGCGAAGACAAGATATCTAAGAATCTCCAAGTCTAAGGACTATAATTCTTGTAATTTTATGTCGACAGCATTTCCCTTCCCATATGCGCATCTTCAGTGGGTGTTCCTTCTTTGTACTAAGTTTAATCAACCGCCCCTCCCCCCAAAAGGATTAGGAGTTGCGAAGACAAAATAAGTGGAAGAGACGGACGACAGCGGTATAGCATAATACACCCACATTTTATGCGGACAAATAAAAACGATAAGAAGGAATTATGAGGATAAACTCTTGAAACATTTAATGAAATGGACATTTGAACAAACATGAACAATTAAATACATAGATTAATATATTGTTATATTTTCTTCATGTTGGGTATGATTTGTCACACAGTAGACGCTTACTCATCCCGGTATCTGCTTTGTGGGATCCATAAAGGACATTTATGGATCAGTGTTGTGTGTATCACGATTACTTATACCAAAACATTCTTTTTGTTTACTTTTTTTGTATAAATGTCTATCACAGTTAAGCGATATTTAACTATAAAGCGATGCCACCAGCTATTGTATCAATTTTATTCGTCTGACGTGCGGCTGAGCACCAGCAATGCTGACCGTTACGTGGTAACAGAGGTGCGACTGAAATGACCAGTGAACTGTAATAACGAGTCCACTCTGTAACCTCATTGTCATATTACGATTATTTACGCATTTATTCCCTTACATAAATACTTAAATGAGAAAGCATCTTACAATGATCGGAGACCAAACTGAGCATTAGCTACACTAAATGATATAGAATCTACCCAAATGTGCACGTCCATCTTCGGAGAGCAACATCTTCACACACACTGCATATCACAACCCACAGTTCTAAACTCTACACGTGAATTCCAGTATACCAAAACAATGACAATGAAACAACATCAGAATTTCTTTTGTAAGAGTATTTTAGACGATTTATCTCATCTTTCAGGAACAGTTTCATGATTTCAAGAATCATATACCACTGTAATAGTTGTTATGTATGATTTTAAGATTCATAAAGCACAGTATCTTCCATTATTCAACCACGAATGTGGCATTAGCATTACATGAATCCTTTTTTTCATGTTTACAAAATTTCGAAATAACATATATTTTGATGGATTAACGCCATTTCATCATCATTTCTATGACATTTCCGAAATTAGTGTTAGTAATTGTTTTGTTTTATCCTACTGGTTAAGTGACCGTCTTCAACTTGAAAATTACGTTAATGGTATGGGTGTTACGCAGCTAGCGTAAGTTTATAAGTATAGATTGGCACTAAATGTCCCCCCCCCCCCCCACAAAAAAAAAATAATACTAATAACTAAACCCTTTTTGTTTATATTTTATCAATAGTTTTCTCTGAAATACAAGTGGGAAAATAAAAAGCAAGAAATCCTATAATGATGATGGTCTCCACTTTTCCATTTACAAAAACTATTTTGAACATCAAAGGTATAAACGCAATAGGAAAGTCTTTCCTAAAATAGACATGCGATTGTTTATAATGTAAAATGGCATCATATAGCGCAAACATTCAATGTATGCAATACTCTGATCTAGTGTCACCTGCCTATTATTACCGAATACTTACGATACAAATGAAACAATGGATAAAAACACAATATCATTAAACATCAATTAACATATAATGAAAATATTCATTGAAAATTAAAAATATTTTACATATCTTATCTACACTGATTACAACAGTATCAAGATATAATTCTATACATACAATAATCACATGAACACATCGAACAAAACAAAACACATCATTGAATTAAAATTAAAATTACATTTATGCCATACACAATTGTCACTCGACATGTCATAAGACATACAATTTTAACAAACTTGTACATCTAAACGGTGCATAAAACATGTGAGAACATCGTATAAATAAGTTTAAAGAAACAATTCAAATGCACAAAAAAACTACTTGTGGTATGGATGGTTTTATCGCCAAATCATGAACATGTCTTTTCCAGATCTGCTGTTTTGTAATGGGCACGTAAATACTAACAACTGGACAAAACCCGCTCTGAAATGCATATTGCGTTGTATGGGAGAATATGGAGGAGTGTTAGATTCAAGGTCACGATATCTGACCCTCAGTCCGATACAGCACCGTCTTCAGCGTATTCCCGTGAGAAAACTGTGAAGGAGGACTCGACCTCTAGTTCATCAAGTTTACGTCGGAGTCCGTCACTCGCTATTCCTTGATCAATATCACGGCAGAAAGTTTTGAGCTAGAATAACAATAAATATGTTGTTGAAAATATACTATATGTATGTGTCAATATTTAAAGAAAACGCGAAACGAAACATAATGAATGCGTTTAAAAGGTCAGTTGAATATCAATCATCTACATTTCTTTATAGAAGAGAAAACTGAAGACATCTGACAAAGCTGTATGACAAAAATCACCAAGGACGTGCACACAAAACAGGATAATAGTAGAGTATACACGGGAAAAAAACATTACAAAAATATGAGATTGTGCTGCGGTTACGATACCAACTTAGGGCGGTCAATTGAAGTAACAAACGTCATTCAATCGGTGTGGTTAACCAGTTTACGGGCGCTCACTTTCCCTATACAAGTATTAATTTAGTTTACCATATGCGCAATTCAACAATTAACGTCTCGGCGGCAAAAGTGTGAAACCCCAAATTATAAATATTTGAAGAACAAACTCATTGCTGATTTAAATTAAGTATAAATTACTACGTTTTATCATGGTAATTTTAAATATACATTTTTATTCAACGTCAATAACAAACTTACAGTACTCATAAAGCGTGTACCTTACCAAAACAGTAGTACCGAAAAATGAGGAGTGATCAATTTCTTCTAAATTAGGTGCCAAGGAGTAGTATATATAAATATATATATACTACTCCTATATATATATCACTGCATCTGTTCTGACATTTTTAAATAACAAATGCTAGCGTTTTATTATGTCGTAAAGAAACTTGGTAACATTATATCTGTTTACCCTTTTCAAAGCGGGCTAATATTGTGCAGGGTCTTCTGTTTCATTTATCAAGATAACAACTACAGAAACTTCGTTTCTTAGAAAGGTACTAAGAAGTGTTTTATAGAGTTTTGTTTGAAGTATAAAGAAATATTGGGTCTAAAACGAATTTTTAAAATTTCCTTATTTTCTTTTTGATCACATAGGCAGTCTATGCTATTTACGTGAATCCATTCTTTACTCTAAATATGTCTTTTTTAAATCTACAACAACGTGGTTTTGTTTTAATGAGAATTTTGAGTTTAGCATAAGCCGTGTGGGAGACAAATGTTGATCAAGAAAGCCCAAATAAGTTTTTGCACTTTGCAGCCTTTCAATCAACCATTCCAAAACTGGTAAATATGAGATGTTATTACATGTATATATCAATGAAACAAGTCAACAACTATTAATGATCCAATGACTATTTTAATGACAAATTGTGATATATGCATAGGAATTCGATAAAAGAAAATAATAAATTTGTGTGTTTTTCTTTTAATTCCTTTATTCACAGTAAAAGACAAACACCAGTAAAATGCATATATACCAAATATGTAAATATAAACATCAAATGTATTGTATAAAAATATAAATTACATATTGCTTCACATGTATTTTTAGCAATATGAAACACCAAGAGAGCCATTAAAATGTGCATATATAAATAAGATATATAAAACAGAAATTGAAACTCTTTGCAATATATTTGTTTATAGATTTCTGATCCAAAAGCTCAATCTTTTTATATCCATTTGATTAAATCAGTTTAAAACTTAGACAAGAAAATGCATCAAGGTAAATACATAGTACCACATATGACACAGAAGTATACGATCATAACAATATAATATATTATATAATACAGATGGTATGAAATCTAATGATAACTATCACGACATGATCACCACGTCAGTTACCAATAAACGAAAAAGGCCAAACATAAAAAAGGTGTTGCGTAGAAACAAAATTTATGAAAGAGGCTCAAAGGACCTTAACCATCATCTTAAGTGTAGATATATATATATATTTTTTTTTAATAATTATTTGCCATTTTGTTTGGAAACAATAACGTAAAAGAAGGCTAAAATTTAGTGCAAATGACTGATTAAAAAAAATAAAAAGCGTAAAACTTTATTTCGGAGCGAAAATTTAAAATAACAACACTTCTTTACACACTCTTCCAAACCATTCAGTTTCTCAATTCATGCATACAAACTATTTTTTCAAAGAAGGGTATCCTATCTGCTATTCTGACTCTTGTCAAGTTTGGTTAAAATTATATTGATGACCTTGACGAAAAAGTCGTGCATATCGTGTTTAGTATTACACTGCATCTCTTTAGAAACATAAAAGGGAAACGTTAACGTTTTTACTTTTTTATAACAAATGTAAACAAAAATTTCATATTTTCATTTTTCAAATTGTCATTTTAGCAGGAAACAATGCATAAAATAAGGTTTAAATGATACAAATATGACATAGTTGGGAAAAAAAATTCAAAGCCTTCAATAATTTGTTTTCGGAGAGAAGCGAAAACATACGTTCATCATACGGCCGCCTAATACACTCGGAATCATTTACTTTTTCATCTTATTCTTCCACTCTTAAGAAAATTTTTCAAAAAAGGTACCCTATCTTATTAATGGGTCATCCCCGGAGCTATCTATAAAAAGATTTTGTCAAACAACAAACATTATACAATACTTCTTATACAAAAATAATGTTTATTTTTTGACTGGATCCTATCACATTTGATGAAAGTCCAATAGCTGGTTCATTGGAATTAATAATGTAAATGGTTTAATAACTGAATGACGAAAGATTAAAGACCGAGGTGACTTAAACTTATAATCATGACACATTATGACATACAGGACTTATATAAAGACTAAAGACCGAGGTGATTTAAACTGCGTCTACAATCATGACACATTATGACATACAGGACTTCTATAAAGATTAAAGACCGAGGTGACTTAAACTGCGTCTATAGTCATGACACCTTATGACATATAGGACTTCTTAAAAGATTAAAGACCGAGGTGAATTAAACTGCGTCTACAATCATGACACATTATTACATATAGGACTTTTATGAGATTAAAGACCGAGGTGACTTAAACTGCGTCTATAGTCATGACACATTATGACATATAGGACTTCTTAAAAGATTAAAGACCGAGGTGAATTAAACTGCGTCTACAATCATGACACATTATTACATATAGGACTTTTATGAGATTAAAGACCAAGGTGACTTAAACTGCGTCTATAATCAAGACACATTATGACATACAGGACTTATATAAAGACTAAAGACCGAGGTGACTTAAACTGCGTCTACAATCATGACACATTATGACATACAGGACTTCTATAAAGATTAAAGACCGAGGTGACTTAAACTGCGTCTATAGTCATGACACATTATGACATATAGGACTTCTTAAAATATTAAAGACCGAGGTGAATTAAACTGCGTCTACAATCATTACACATTATTACATATAGGAGTTTTATGAGATTAAAGACCGAGGTGATTTAAACTGCGTCTACAATCATGACACATTATGACATACAGGACTTCTGTAAAGACTAAAGACCGAGTTGACTTAAATTGCGTCTACAATCAGGACTTAAATAAAGTTCTCGTTAAGTAAAAATCAACTTATATGATGTGTAAATTAGCATAGTCATAAAAAAGTCAAAACTGCAATGAAGGGTATACTAGTCCGTATGAACTGTAGATTTCACCCCGATATTTACTGCTTAAGGTAATATTTGTGCAATTATCATCTCTTTGAAATCGTGATAATTTCTTTTCCAAAATTGTTTGCTTTCTGAATTCCTGTGAAAAAAAAATCGTTCTCTATCCTTTTCCAAAAGATAATTCTAACTTGATTCTGAAGAAGTAGAGTTTCGTACAAAAAAAACCTCAAAGACATAAAATTTTGACGATTTTTTTTTCTATCTATGTAAACATCACATCATATAAAACGTTAATTATGTAAAAGAGTATAAAAATTTAACTATGTACTACATGTATTTCTAATGTTTAGAGAACATATTGTAATACCTTTCCTAAAACTAAGTTTACACAAATATTGCATTCGTTATAGTTATTAAATAAAATCATAGTAAAGCACCATGTGTAAAAACAGACAATGCTGATACTAATAAACTAATGAATAAATGTAAAAATATCCTGATGTAAAAATATCTTACAAAATCATATAAGGAAAAAACCCACACATAAAAATGCCATTTGCTAGTCATGTGCATATATTATTAAATAAATTGTTTTAACGCTAAACGCTGCCTTTCAATATGAATATCGATGAAAAATATGGTGATATATTTTGCAAAATATACTAAGCAAACACAATTCTACATGGTCAATAATGTAATTTAAAATACATTCAACAAAATAAGATACTAAAAGACTGAATATGAAATTAATATATATACAATTTATCTATGCTATCAACATAAATTAATTGAATTCAGTGTCCATAAAGTCTATTTCTTCTATTACAGTCGGTAGTAGAGGGGTAGCGGGAACTAACACTCCGCTCTCTACCGTAGTACTGGGTACTGACGGCCTCGTGGAATTCGCGTCACTTGGAACAGAAAACACATTTTTCAATTCATTTAAGTCAATGTCCATAAAATCAACAGAAAAAGTCGTTTGAGCGGAAGCATTATCGGATGTATTATTTCCTTTAAATGACTGCGTATTCTCTGTACTTGCATAAACTGCAGGATTGGTGGTAACCGAAACAGTTCGGTTCGCGCCAGTATTAGCGGGGTAGCTTTGATAGACGTTGGCTGTAGCAGGAACCGTACTTGGCACGTGCTGGATGTAAGGACTTTGATACGGTATGTTTGCTGAATGTACTGAAACACTGTGAGCATCCCGAGTCCTTGCAATATCGTAGAAACCACTAGAATAATGGGAGGAAGAAACAGTAGATGGATACGTATACTGTGGACTGTGTGGTTTTATTTGCGGACTAGCACATTGATTGGACAATGGACTTAAAACTATAGGTGTCAAGTTCTGCTGCTGTTGACTTCGTGATTTTTCAGATTTACTTGCAATCTGTGAAGACGAGCTTTGTTGAAATACTGTAACATTTGAGGAATGGATGATTGATGGTAATTGAGTGGAACACGTCAATAATGACCGGAAGTCAGGAATCTGTTGATGTGTTGGTCTAACTTGGGCGGATTCAGTCTCCGTATCTTTGTTTCCCCGGGTCACCGCAATGGTCTTTAAAATGCTGTCATCCTCCAGAATCCTCTTATCCCTTGACTGTGAACTCTCATTTTGTATCGCTAGCTGTTTGACTCCTTTCGACACCTGTTGTGAACTGTCTTGTAGGGGTATTAGGTCTGCTTTCTCTTCGTCGCTTGTGTCATCTCCACTATCATCTAAGCATGATGACTGTGGCGATGCATCCTTTGTTTCCGTCGTGTTACCGTCAAACCGCTTCAGGAACTCTATGAGCATTTCTTTTGTTATATTCCCGTCATCGATATCTTTGCAGAATCTTTTAAACTAATAACAACAAAGAATGAATAACTATTTGTGATTGATGTCCTCGAGAGAGAAATATATCTACAGTGGCGGATTAAGCACCAATCTGATTAAAACCATATCTTTATTCAGCTTCTCTATTTGTTCCATTGCGTATAAAGATCTGGTGAAACCCCGTAAGGGTTCACGTTCTGGTGACCTATGATGACGTCTCAGTCACCGAAACTGTTATTTCCCATAGCCAATCAGTGACTCGGGTAGGCACGTGATAGTGACGCAATATGTAACAAGCAGCGTTCAAAAACTACCTTGTGGGTCACGTACGCTGTGGATGTTAATTTCATCCCTAAAATTTTGTAGCCGATCCACTGATTGGCTGAAAATCAGAGGTCACCAGAACGTGAACCCTTACGGGGTTTCACCAGATCTTTATACGCAATGGAACAAATAGAGAAACGGAGTAAAGATATGGTTTTAATCAGATTGATTAAGCACTTACACATAAGGAATTTTCGGGAACGAAAGGCAGATCTTGCAATCTACCATCCTAAACCATTCCAGTAAATGGAATGTCTTTACCTGCTGAGGATTGAGCGAAAGTGGGCTTTAAAATTTACCTAATGAGAAATGAGTGAAGGTGGTCTTTCAGTTTACCTGATGAGGAATGAGTGAAAGTGAGTAGTATTCCCCATGCACTCTGGGTTCCTTCACTTCTATATAATAGCTGCCACCGTATACGTGAAATAAAATTGGTATGGGGCAAAATAACAAACAAACAAAATGTAAGAAACAGCTGATTAAAGACCTTACCCCCACTATATCCGCCACTGCTGCATATTCCATCATTTATTTCTTTTTTCTATTTTTTTGTTTTGTTTATTGTCGTTACATGTTTTATTTATTGTTGTGTATTAGATTTAAGTGAAAAAAGTAATTAAATGCATAAGAGTTTTAGTTGTCAGTGTACAATGTCAGTTATTCAATGTATGATAATTCATATCTAAAATGAATATATATCACGCTTCAAAAACAGATCAGTATAGTAAGGTGACCACTCCCATCTCATTTAATGCAGGATTATATCTATAGCATGAATGATTTGTTTAAGGGTGTATTTTTCATTGGTCATTTGTTAATTAATAAATGATAAGTATGTCCGTTACAACTCATTTTACATCTCCTTTTATACACTGAATTAGGAGAAGAAGAGCACCAGAATTTCTCATGCTTTTTCTTGAAAGCATTAGTAGATATGTGAAACTTTGCGATTGCAATCAGTAACATGAATGTGATAACTGGAATGCTCTCCGTATATGTATAAATGCATGTAGGGCTTCATATGGTTTAGTTTATACTGGGACAAGGAAGTGGGGTGCTTTCAGTCTCATTGATTAAGTAGTGCAATCCCAGGATCGAACCCGGACGTCTGTTCCGTAGCTCAAGCGCTTAACCACACCAAGTTTCCCACCTATTGTAATATATTTTTAGGGTGGGGCGAGAGAGAAAGCCTTGGAACTGCTTCACTTCTCTTCCTCGATCAACAGAAAATATTCATTTTCTGTCTTTATCCGCTTATTAAAAAAACCACCATAAAATAGAATGAAATGAAATAAAAAGAAAATTAAAACTGAAATGTCAATAGAATACGTCTTTAAACAATAATAATATAGAGAATCATATCAGCATATCGATTGTGTTTCTTCTTATACAAACCGTTTCTAGTTCTTCTCTCAGAGCAAAGATAGCTTGTTCTTTATTAGTGACTAAGTCCTCCAGGTATTGATATCGTAACTTCTTTCTTGCACGACATTCTCGTGCACTTTGACGACTTCTCTCAAGTTTCACCTTTTGATCCACTTTTGCTGGTCGTCTGCCCGGACGACGACCCGACCTCCTGATGCGGGCACCAGACATGCCAGCCCCCTAAAAAGTAACATGAAACATTTACAATATTACAGAAATTTAAAACAAGAATAAATTTATGACACATCAAAATGCATATGTACATGTATAAATAGGCACCGTTGAACGGCACATAATACACCCGCATTTTATTATATTAAGTGTTATACAAACTAGTACTAAATATCTAATCTAATTGTGGTAAATGTAGATTTCCTTTGATACTGCTAAATAGTTCAATTTTCTTCACTTGCTTGCAGGTTAATTGATCATCTTCACGCATCCATCATTTCCCATGTTGGCACAACCCACTCCCTTCTTTTCATAAATACACAGACTACATTTGTATTAAATATTGTGGCGATGTAAAATTTCTGTTCAATATGCAATCTTCATAATGTGATCTTACTCTGTACCAAGTTTCATCAAAATCCCTCATAAGGTTTAAGAGGAGTTGCAAAGACATTGTATTTTTCAGGAAACTATATATATATATATATATATATATATATATATATATATATATATATATATATATATATATATATATATATATATATATATATATATATATATATATATATATATATATAGACGCCATTCTCATTGAAATATGCACAGCTGTATATGTTGTTCTTTCACCGAAACCAAGTTTCATCAAAATCCGTCAATGATTTAGGGGTTGCGAAACAAGATAGGTGGGACATATAGACGACAGCGGTATAGCATAATACGCCCACATTTTCTGCGGAGTATAAAAAGCGTAGAATGCGCACTTTTAAAATGATTAATAAAGGCATCTCTTTTTCACATTTCTCAGCGGCATAAGAGATGCCTTGCAAAGGATATCTTGCTATCGTTTGCCAAACTTCCACCAGAATATGTTTGCACCTAAACAAAACCCTTCCCATTTTGGCAAGGCGGGTTAGAGTTTTTCGAGATCTATAAATTTGTATTCCTTTATAATGCCGCATTCCGCCCTTCCAATATGTTAAGCGTAGAATACAAATTGTCTTGTACATTGATCATACACCATACATATTCATTAAAAAAAAAAACCAAAAAAAAAAAAAAACCCAAAACACACACACACACACACACACACACACACACACGCACATGTCTCGGTGTCCGTCTAAGTGTTAAGTTAATGGCGCGCTCAGTTCAAACGTTAATAAATCAGCAAATCTGCTAGTTCAAATAAATTTAGAAAATTAAAGTGAGAGTGAATTTTGTTTTACCCACTTGTTAAGATTTTCAGTACAGCGGATTCCGGATTCCCACTTTAGGCAGTATTTAGTCATATTAAAACAAAAGATCGAAAAAATAAGATTTTACTTAGAAATTGAAGATAAATTCCGAGAGGTGTAACTCCTGAAAAGTTACATGTCTGGATCATCTCAGAGTTTGACAACTGACCCTCCTCATATTTCACTTGATGTAAGGAACAATACCCGACATATGATGTTTTGCCCCTTAACATTACGTCATTTTACTGTGACATCATAATCCAAGCAGTAACTTCATAATTAATATTCCGGCAAAAAGTGGTTTGTCTGGCCTTAGGTCCCTTATACATGTATATGCAAAATATGAAATTTGTCTTTTGTCCGCAATAATTGTATATAATTTCAGCATTATGCACGCATTTCCATAATATCAATCTCCTATCATCATTAATACAGTATTAAATATAGATATCATTTGCTATAAAACAGGAGTTACAATCCCATTTCATCAAATAAAATAAGAGAATGATCCTCCCTAGGAAATGCATTTTTTTTTCTCTGAAACTAATGTTCCTCTGAAAATTGTATTCAATGTATGACTACTATGAGGAAAAGACTGCTTTGTAGATGGGATATTGAGATCTTTGATCTATAACATTAGATTAAAAAAATTAGATTAAGTGCTCATTTACATGGCATAAATGAGGTATTTTATGGAAGAAGACTTTGTAATGGAAGAAGAAGAAGAAAACACACTCTTATACTCCAGTACAAAAAGATTATGCCTAATATGTTGAAGAGCATTTAATCTGACTGTGATCATGTAGCCTATACTGAGCAAACAGATGAATAGACCCTTTCGACATTACTGCGGGACTAACATTTTGGTTGGCAAAAATGATAATTACTGTTCTCACAATATGACGTAAGAGATAATTTTTTATTATGATGTCAATTTTTTTAAGGGACACGTTATCATTTGCCAACCAAAATGTTAGTCCCGCAGTAACAGCGAAATTTGAGAACTATTTTGAAATCATTAAATTATTTATTATTACTACAATTTTCATTTTTAAATACCAAGTCAATTCCACTATATGAAATGACATCCCCCTTTTATATATAATCCTCTGCTAATAGATTAGAAAAGTGCTTACAAAAGACAATACTAGCAAAATATGTAGATACTAAGATAGCATTTAGAGAAATAACACAACATATTAGAAAGAAGGCCCCTAGCTTTTATTCTAACAATCTATTGTATAAATGCTAAAGGAAACAAATTTGCTCTAAATAAGTAAGTGAATAATTATATATCCTTTTTCTACATTAAAATAGAATGCAAAATGAAATTGATATGTATATATATGTACATGTCAAGAAGAAGAAGGTCAAGAAGATAGCTCATCAAGTTGCATTTAGAACTGTTAATAACTAGTGAAATGATAACAAAATTTGAGCTTCTGGCTATCAACATTGCATTTATAGAAGATTAAAGAAATAAAAGATTTTGTAATCCAATTGTACAAAATTTTGTTATTTTCAAGCCACATGCGTACATACTGATATTCATCTCTCCCATACTTCCGTTGTATTCAGATGCTGCACGTATCATCATTCATGACGTAGTTCAGAAATACTCTTTCTTGGAACAATGCCAATGTAGGTGTTTAACATATTTCTAATAAGCCAAATAACACACACTCCCATTTCTTTGTTTATGCCGAGATTTGTAAGGTTGTAGGGGATTGTTTTACACCTTTTGAGTACAGTCACACTTACAGGATCTGATTACGGTGTCATTGCACTCAGTGTAAGCTATCAAGCAGGGTTCATTGTAGAATGTAAACAATAACAAACCACAAACACGTGATCCAAGTCGAGAGCACTGACGAAAGATTGCAGTCAAATTAAGAAATACCCCCGAAAACTCGCATTCATGTCTGTGTAAAATTATCAGTTGTAAAAATAGTTTCACTACAAGTAATGTATTACGTATACATTTATGGACAAAGGAGAAATGTTTAGTTATTTTGTAAGAAATGATTCTAAAAATAAGTCAGTCTTCACTTCTTCCGGATCGAAATCAATGGAAAACCCAGACTTACCTCTGTCCCGCTCTCGCCCGCCGCCTGCTGATCGCTTCCTATAAACGCCTGCTCTCTATGTTCGCTCATTAAACACTAAAATGAACAAGTTCTGAGAAAAAGTATAACCTTCTTAAACAACAGCCATATTGTTTAGGTTTCGCAACAACAACCTATTTATATGAAAGGATTTGTTTACTTCCATTTCATTGGTCGATAAATATAACCAAGGTCAGAATATGATATCAATGACGTCAAAGAGCTATAAATATTTTTACTTGCTGGAAAATTCCTGTTTGTTCGCTGTTGTGAAACACGTCATCGTTACAGTTTATGACAGATGTGCGTAACTATGCAGAAAACATGTTTATGTGCAGCAGTTCGTAATTTATTAGAATAAGTGGCCTACTCCAATGGCCTTGATTGTTGGGGGTGGAATGCGTCATACTGTTTGTGATAATCACATTGACAAAAGGGAAAGGGGGAGGGGGTAAAGAACATTTTGAAATCCAGTGAAATATGCAAATTACTCGATTTCATTCCGTGTAATTTTGTGTAATTTTTTTTTTGATAATAATGTATTTATTCTCATCCGTATCTTCTTTGTAACTAAAGAATAGTAATTTTTTCAACCAGGAAAGTATAAATATAGACGTTCTATAACCCCTCCCCCCCCACCCCTAACATTCATAATAGTGAAACTACAGAACATAAATTATTCCATTAGTTATGATAGCTATGCTCCACGAGGGGAAAGTACATAGTCGCCGCTGTTTCTGTCCGTCCGTCCGTCATAATTATGTTCTGAACATAACACAACAATATTGACGGTATCAACATAAAACTTCATAGGTAGATAGATCTCGATGAAACGTGCAGTGCAGTGGTGCACTAGAACCATAGCTATCTTTTGCATAATTTTAGGAGTAATTGTCCTTTATTGTTTTTCATACTTAAATTTTGTTAGAAGCATATAAAGCCCGGTGTGGCCTAGTGGATGTGGTGCTCGGCTCGTGACCTAAAGGTCCCGGGTTCGATTCCCGCCTTGGGCACACTGGAGTTCTGTCTTTCCTATGTCTTGGTTATATTTATGAGACAGTAAAAACCGAGGTCCCGTGTCACGGTAGGCGTGGCACGTTAAAGATCCCTCACTGCATCGGTGTGTTCGCGCAAAGGTAGAAATTTCTATGCAATGCATCAGGCAGATGCTGTCACCATATACGTGAAATAACCGTGGAGTGACGTAAAACAATAATCAATAAATCAATAGAAGCATATTTCATGAAGCAGAAAAGGTATCATCTTGAAACTTTAAAGGTAGCTAGATTTTATGTAGGATATATAAAGAGCACAGCAAAGAACTTAGGTATTGTGAATAACACAAGAACCAGAACTTTAGTTTTAAGTATGCAATGTATGTCGGTTAACGGTAAAATTGTAGCCCTTTTGGAACTAGCGTTTATTCGGAGCTTCCAACATATATATATATATATATATATATATATATATATATATATATATATATATATATATATATAAAGCACAAAGACACTACAGCTAACAAGGTACCCTATAATTCACTTATATTCGTTCCCCGACGGGGACTCGAACCCATGACCTATGGTACCGAATCACCTAGCTGTCATGCATCCGACCTTCTAACCGACTGAGCTACCCGAGCTCCACAAAAATAGAGCTTTAAAATAGCCAATCATTAGCTAATCATATGAATGACAACACGGCCGCGGAAAGTGAAGGGATTTACCAGACGTAAACGCAGGCGGATCCTCTGAAAGAATACAATCACTGAAAGAGAAATAAACATATAAAGCACAAATAGAGTCAGTGAAACACCTGGGAGTACTATGGACCTTGGATCTCCGAAGAAATACCTGTAGAAATAAAGACAAAGTAGACAAACATATAAAGCACAAAGACACTACAGCTAACAAGGGACCCTTTATTTCACTTATATTCGTTCCCCGACGGGGACTCGAACCCACGACCTATGGTACCGAACCACCTAGCTGTCATGCATCCGACCCCCCCCCCCCTCTCTCTCTCTCTCCCTCTCTCTCGCTATTCATCTAACTTGTTATTACTACTATAAAGCATGTATAAATACTTAAGGTCATGCACACTAATTAATACATGTACATCTTGAACTAACATGATTTAAACATCGCAACATGATTAGTCGTGTGACCATCACATTGCTATAGCAAGCACATTTCGTTGTATTGTGCATTGTTATTGTGTTATGTTTTGTTTCTTTTTCGACTTGGAATCCATAAAAGAAAATCATTTGGATACTACACTGTTGAAATGAATATCCTTGGGGATGGAAAGCATCTATAGTACATATAATTGTATAATTTATGATAATAGATTTATATATTGTCGTCATTTTTATGATAAGAACAATTTATAAATCTTTTTATACTGTCTTCATCTATTACAATTAAAATTAAAATCATATATCTCAACTGAATCGGCTTGCTTGACTCAATACCGAGAGGTCCCGAATTTAAGTTCCATCGGCAGCCCTAATAATTTTAATTCGGTCTTTTTGTTACACAGTTACGTCCCATTTGGGACAATATCTGACGTACAATAATTGTTACGTCATCAATTTGTATGGAAACGGGTCTAAACTCTGTGAAATGATAGTCCACAAATGACGTTTTCATAAGAAATTTATGACGTCGTAATTGTTTTACGTCAGATACCGTCTCAAAACGGGAAATAACTCTGTTTAATGACCCTTCTAATTGTGCTAAAATTGTTAAATCAGATGACGTCACAATACTTTACACCTTGGTCAATCTTCGGACAAATATTGAAAATGTATTGTAGCGTCACGAAATTCAACAAATATTCCGCGAAAGCGATGGGTCAGTTCACCTTTCCACGATTCGTAAAAGAAAGTGACCTCCAAAATAACGTGACATCCAGACGATTTTCAATTGCTCTATTTATGACGGCATAAACAATTGCTTTATTTGTCGGAGTTGTGTCAGACCTCTGATGACGTCATCAAAATGAAAAATTGCGTTTTGCGGAAGGGTGAATTACTTGAAATAAAAATTAAAACAAGGGAAATGGAAAATATGCCTTTGATTGACCTGAGTTTCATTGATTAGATAGATAAAACAAGGCTCACTTACCGTAGTGGTCTGATGTAATGTTTCATACCTATTGTCTCAATTTATTAGGTTTTCCCTCGTATCGAGTAAATTACACACATTAATAACATTTTTTTTTTGCATTGTTTAAATGCTGACGGCATCTGTCTAAATTGTTTTAACGTGTACCTGGAAGCGTAACTTTGGATTTTACTGTCTCGTCTGATAAAAAAAAAACACCGAGGAAATAGCGATGGGACTCGAACCCGAGAACTCTTGGTCTTGAATCGAGTACGCTATCGAATGAGCTACCTCTTATCATTTAAAGCACCGAGCGCTAACAATTATTTGGTTCTGTACGTTTTTATGTCGTGTCTGAACAATTTTACTGCTATAAATGTTTGATTTCGTATGTCTACTGAAATTGCGTTTACACTGATAACGTCTGTATACTACCGTCCTGGAAAAATCACCGTTGGTTCCTGGTACTCATCATTTTGGGAAGTGAAATACACAAGATAAACGCTTTTGTTTGTATGTGAATTATCTATGTACATAGATAATTTTGTCCGCGTGGACATTCATGAAATGTACCTAAATCAATGACAGTATCATATAATATGTTAGAAATAAACACCGTTACTGCACATTTCCGAACTTACTGAAGTGACTTTTTCTGTTTTTCCCCTCGGTAAACATGCATAAAAGGATATACATCATTCAACATATACACAAACTAATTTACAAAAAGGGATTGATCGCAATCTACACCCACATACACGGCAGCTGTACATACCATACATGGCATATGTTGTTATTACTTTCCATTTATTGAGTCTGATCGAAATTAGTGTATCAAGTGAGTTCTCCCAAGAATGTGCATACCTGAGACAGTCATAGACGATGGAGTCATAGGGAGGGCCGAATATGCATACCCGAGACAGACATTGATGATGGAGACTCAGGGAGGATCGAATGTACATATCTGAGATAGACATTGATGATGGAGATTGAGGGAGGGTCTAATGTTCATATCTGAGATAGACATTGATGATGGAGATTGAGGGAGGGTCTAATGTGCATATCTGAGATAGACATTGATGATGGAGATTGAGGGAGGGTCTAATGTTCATATCTGAGATAGATATTGATGATGGAGAGTGAGGGAGAGTCGAATGTACATATCTGAGATAGACATTGATGATGGAGACTGAGGGAGGGTCTAATGTGCATATCTGAGATAGACATTGATGATGGAGACTGAGGGATGGTCTAATGTGCATATCTGAGATAGACATTGATGATGGAGACTGAGGGAGGATCGAATGTGCATATCTGAGATAGACATTGATGATGGAGACTGCGGGAGGGTCTAATGTTCATATCTGAGATAGACATTGATGATGGAGACTGAGAGAGGGTCTAATGCTCATATCCGAGATAGACATTGATGATGGAGACTGAGGGAGGATCCAATGTGCATATCTGAGATAGACATTGATGATGGAGATTGAGGGAGGGTCTAATGTTCATATCTGAGATAGACATTGATGATGGAGATTGAGGGAGGGTCTAATGTGCATATCTGAGATAGACATTGATGATGGAGAGTGAGGGAGGATTGAATGTACATATTTGAGATAGACATTGATGATGGAGACTGCGGGAGGTTCGAATGTACATATCTGAGATAGACCTTGATGATAGAGACTGAGGGAGGGTCTAATGTACCTATCTGAGATAGACCTTGATGATAGAGACTGAGGGAGGGTCTAATGTACCTATCTGAGATAAATATTGATGATAGAAACTGAGGGAGGGTCGAATGTGCATATCTGAGATAGACATTGATGATGGAGACTGAGAGAGGATCGAATGTGCATATCTGAGATAGACATTGATGATGGAGACTGAGGGAGGGTCTAATGTTCATATCTGAGATAGACATTGATGATGGAGACTGAGGGAGGGTCTAATGTGCATATATGAGATAGACATTGATGATAGAGATTCAGGGAGTATCGAATGTGCATATCTGAGATATACATTGATGATAGAGACTGAGGGAGGGTCTAATGCACCTATCTGAGATAAACATTGATGATAGAGACTGAGGGAGGGTCTAATGTGCATATCTGAGATAGACATTGATGATGGAGACTGAGGGAGGGTCTAATGTTCATATCTTAGATAGACGTTGATGATGGAGACTGAGGGAGGGTCTAATGTGCATATCTGAGATAGACATTGATAATGGAGACTGAGGGAGGGTCTAATGTGCATATCTGAGATAGACGTTGATGATGGAGACTGAGGGAGGGTTTAATGTTTATATCTGAGGTAGATATTGATGATAGAGACTGGGGGAGGGTCTAATGTGCATATCTGAGATAAACATTGATGATAGAGACTGAGGGAAGATCGAATATGCATATCTGAGATAGACATTGATGATAGAGACTGAGGGAGGGTCTAATGTGCATATCTGAGATAGACATTGGTGATGGAGACTGAGGGAGTATCGAATGTGCATATCTGAGATAGACATTGATGATTAACACTGACGCAGTGTCGCACATGCATATCTGAGACGAGACAGACATTGAAAAATAGAGGGGAAAAATAGAGGGGAAAGATAGAGGGAAGGCCCAATATGCATATCTGAGATAGACATTGATGATAGAGATTCAGGGAGGGTCTAATGTTCATATCTGAGATAGACATTGATGATAGAGACTGAGGGAGGGTCTAATGTTCATATCTGAGATAGACATTGATGATGGAGACTGAGGGAGGGTCTAATGTTCATATCTGAGATAAACGTTGATGATGGAGACTGAGGGAGGGTCTAATGTGCATATCTGAGATAGACATTGAGGATGGAGACTGAGGGAGGGTCTAATGTTCATATCTGAGATAGACATTGATGATAGAGACTGAGGGAGGGTCTAATGTTCATATCTGAGATAGACATTGAAAAATAGATACTGAGGGAGGGTCTAATGTGTATATCTGAGATAGACGTTGATGATGGAGACTGAGGGAGGGTCTAATGTGCATATCTTAGACAGACATTGATGATAGAGACTTAGGGAGGGTCTAATGTTTATATCTGAGATAGGCATTGATGATAGAGACTGAGGGAGGGTCTAATGTGCATATCTGAGATAGACATTGATGATGGAGACTGAGGGAGGGTCTAATGTGCATATCTGAGATAGACATTGAGGATGGAGACTGAGGGAGGGTCTAATGTTCATATCTGAGATAGACATTGATGATGGAGACTGAGGGAGGGTCTAATGTTCATATCTGAGATAGACATTGATGATGGAGACTGAGGGAGGGTCTAATGTGCATATCTGAGATAGACATTGAGGATGGAGACTGAGGGAGGGTCTAATGTTCATATCTGAGATAAACATTGATGATAGAGACTGGGGGAGGGTCTAATGTGCATATCTGAGATAGAAATTGATGATAGAGACTGAGGGAGGTCTAATATTGATATCTGACATAGACATTGATGATAGAGACTGAGGGAGGATCTAATGTGCATATCTTAGATAGATATTGATGATGGAGACTGAGGGAGGGTCTAATATTGATATCTGAGATAGACATTGATGATAGAGTCTGAGGGAGGATCGAATGTTCATATTTGAGATAGACATTGATGATTAACACTTACGCAGTGCCGCGCATGCATATCTGAGACGAGACAGACATTGAAAAATAGAGGGGAAAGATAGAGGGAAGGCCTAATATGCATATCTGAGATAGACATTGATGATAGAGATTCAGGGAGGATCGAATGTGCATATCTGAGATAGACATTGATGATGGAGACTGAGGGAGGGTCTAATGTTCATATCTGAGATAGACATTGATGATAGAGACTGAGGGAGGGTCTAATGTGCATATCTGAGATAGACATTGATGATGGAGACTGAGGGAGGGTCTAATGTTCATATCTGAGATAGACGTTGAGGATGGAGACTGAGGGAGGGTCTAATGTGCATATCTGAGATAGACGTTGAGGATGGAGACTGAGGGAGGGTCTAATGTTCATATCGGAGATAGACATTGATGATAGAGACTGAGGGAGGATCGAATGTACATATCTGAGATAGACATTGATGATAGAGACTGAGGGAGAGTCTAATGTTCATATATGAGATAGACATTGATCATAGAGACTGAGGGAGGGTCTAATGTGCATATCTGAGATAGACGTTGAGGATGGAGACTGAGGGAGGATCTAATGTTCATATCTGAGATAGACGTTGATGACAGAGACTGAGGGAGGATTGAATGTACATATCTGAGATAGACATTGATGATAGAGACTGAGGGAGAGTCTAATGTTCATATCTGAGATAGACATTGATGATGGAGACTGAGGGAGGGTCTAATATGCATATCTGAGATAGACATTGATGATAGAGACTGAGGGAGGATCGAATGTACATATATTAGATAGACATTGATGATAGAGACTGGGGGAGGGTCTTATGTTCATATCTGAGATAGATATTGATGATGGAGACTGAGGGAGGGTCTAATATGCATATCTGAGATAGACATTGATGATGGAGACTGAGGGAGGATCGAATGTACTTATCTGAGATAGACATTGATGATAGAGACTGAGGGAGGGTCTTATGTGCATATCTGAGATGGCTATTGGTGATGGAGACTGAGGGAGGGTCTAATGTGCATAATCTGAGATAGACATTGATGATGGAGACTGAGGGAGGATCGATTATACATTCTTGAGCCAGACATCGATGATAGAGACAGTGTCAATTATACAACGCTGAGATAAATATTGAGGATAGTAGCAAAGGCAATGTGGAATACGCATACCTGAGACAGATATTGACGAATGAGATATAGGGAGGATCGAATATGCATGTGTTACACTAATAGTTAATCTTTGTTATAATAATGTTTAAACATACTAAATGTTTTAACTATTAGTGTAACACATGCCTGAAACAGACAATAACGATTTTGACAAATAGATGGTCGAATGTGCATACTTAAGACAGAGATGGACAATGGATACAGATGGAAGATTGAAAGGTATATACATATGTGCGGATCCAGAGGGGGTGGTATCGAGATTTGACATTGCCTCCCCCCCATTTACATTATATGAAAAATGGAGGGAAGGAAAATCAGAATCCCGAAACTATCAGTTTTGCTTGTGGTGATCTTTGCCATACAACAGAACAACATAAAATGAGTCTGATTTACATTATATCACGAGCATCAATGCATGACAGGGGTTGGATGGGGAGATAACAAATTCAAAAGCATTTGGCTACTGTCATATTGGATTCCTCCTCGAAATAGGTACCGATATGCCCACCATACCTTAGACATATGTTGAGGATGGAGACAAAGGAAGGTCGAAAGTGCATACTTGAGACAACAGTGAAGGAGGGTCGAATATTAGGGTTAATGAATAAAAGTAGCGCATATCAGTTGAGAGTTCTTTTGACAAGTGTTTCTTAAATATCGTAGTCAACATACTAACAAAGAAAATCACCTAAAATTTATTATTTTATTTTATTTGGAATTGTAAAGTTTATTGTCATTGGATACCGTTTGACGAGAACAATCTATATTGTTTATTCTTAATTGTTTCATGTAGACAATGCATTAATCAAACAAACACTAAAAAAAAACCTTCAAAAATATATACAGAATAAAATCTTCCCAGGGACCACTACAAAAGGATGTTTCTTCCACTTCACTCAAGTCATATTGAGAAAAGCGCAGACCACTGGACTTCCGATTACCTACAAACAGAACGACAACGTCAGGACACTCGTACGCAGAACAGCCAGCCTTCCACTCATTCCCCTCGACGCTATTGAAGACGTTTGGTTCCAAGCCCTAGAAGACAGAGATGAAGCCGGCATCACCATCCTGACAGAGCGATTCACCGACTTCGTGACTGAACAATGGGTAGAAGGCGAGAGACTAAAACTTAAGGACCGCAAACCACCAAAAACCTAGAAGGATAGCACAGCAAACTCGAGAAGATGGTCCAACATGCACATCCGAATATCTACACCATCGTCCAGACATTTAAAGATCTACAGAACGCCAACGAAATCAACAGAATTCAGAGCGCAGCAGGAGGCACCACCAGACCAAATGCCTGACCATCGACCACCGCCTTGCAACATTGAAAGAATGGTATCAAAAAGGACTCATCATAGTGATGAACTACGCAGACTCCGCATCGCAACTAATTCATCTAAAATAGTATAAGTGGCATCGTGTTGGGTGAAAATGAATATGGCAATGACATTATTAAGAAATTGCAATTTTCTAAGGACTTATATAATTATGCCATGATTTATATAGTGGTGAATGTTATCATTATATTGAGAAATGCATGATTACCATTTGATACAATCATTTCATGACATGTCATTATCATTATTCTGAGAAATAAATGCATCAATCATTTTTGTTATATTTTATGATAATCTAGTCCGTAAAATTCCCAAAGGAAATACTACAGCATATGAAATCATAGGTCTCTCTTATATATAAAAAAAAAGGTTTATACAACGAAAAATAACTTTCTGTTATATTACATATTTTACTCTGAATACAAGTATGTGCTTACTAATGCTTACACTAATGTTTACCCCTTAATGGGCCCCGTTCACACATCATTAAAATATTTGCGACGTATCGGGAACACACCAATAAAATGTCTCCTCGGAACAATGGTAGGTCGTCTGGATCATAGAGCGGACTCTATCTGAAATTCATTTAACAACAATAAGCATGATGGAAACTTGAGAGACTAAAGTTTACTAACAAAACAATAAATAATAGAAATTACAAAGACATTTGTACATACACAATAAGAAGTCTACTCGGAACAATTGAAAAACGTCTAAATCATAGAGTTACAGTCAATCCCTAGGATATCCACATGGTCTTTGAAAAAAAGAACACTATGAAATAAATGATTATGTATATATATATATATAAAGGTTGAATAGTTTCCCTCCGAACTCAAATTTCCTGTCTGCCTTCGTCTCGTACAAAAACCACATTTACGGAAAAATCTTCTTCCTGCCACAAGTCCCTTGTTTTGGAAGTCTGTAAGTGTCGTTTTAAAAGTATTTACCAGGAAAATGTACGTAATTCTGTCACGGAAAGGGCTAATTTGGTTAATTGGATTCGACGTATTGAATAAAAGATTTCGGAAAAAAGGTACGGTTTCTTTTCATACATATTTATTTTCAGCTCTTGGAATAGCCTGTGTTTGATCATGTTAATTGTGTTCAATACATTTAGTTTAATTCCATATGTGTACGTTAACGTACAGTCAAAGTACCTCATCTGTATAAGTATTATTAGGAAACTCTGTGGTAAACCCTTTCCAAATTTGCAAAATTTCTATATGTTTCCAACGCAGAAAATATTTGATTAGTTAAAGATAGGTATTCGAAAGCACAATTGGTTTATAATTGATTATTTAATTTGCGATGGTTGTTACAGCCAAGTCTGAGTTTAATTGATCTCGTCACCAGATATCTTATTATAGTATCTTCCAAAAGGATTGACAGGGGGTGTTTTTGCCGTCTTATTATACGAAATCCACAGATTTTGTATCATAGGGTTTAAATTTACTGTGGAAAATTCAAGATCTTCTCTGACTCGGGTTAAACACCCCCGTTTTGCGCTTTAAATGCCGCCACTATGATGTGATGTACAATGAAGTATGTATATAAGCAATCGGTATAATAGATTCAGTAAATATTGTAGGAGAAACTCATAAAATATTCTTATTATGGACGATATAAATGAAAATTACTAGGTTGAGTTAAACATGTTCTGCACGTATTAGTATAAAATTAATTGTAATCGCTTAATGTAATGCTGTAGTATATATTGGTAGATCTCCTTGATGATCTGTGATAATTCTAAAGGTGTGCAGACTTGGAGTTGTGGTTAAGGGCTTGGCTTGTGGTACAAGCGATTCAGGTTCGATTCTTAACTCTCAGACCGCACTATTTTGTTTAAGAGGATGGTTACCTCTTACTTCCATGTCCCAATAAAAAAAAAAGTCGATAACAACGTCACATGTGCGGATCCAGAGGGATGGACCGGGGGTCTGGAGCCATCCTGATACTCGGCCAAAATCATGTGCGGAACCAGAGGGATCGACCGGGGGTCTGGACTCACTCTGATACTCGGCGAAAATCATGTGCGGATCCAGAGGGGTCGACCGGGGGTCTGGGCACACCCAGATACTCGGTCAAAATAACTTTTCTTGTTATATTTCTTTGTAAAATAAAATAATTTTACACACGAAAAAATGGAAAGACAACCTTTCGGAAAATTCATCAGAAATGGACCCCTTTCGACAAAATTTCTAGATCTGCGCTTGCGTAACATACCAATTAATCAAATTACAGATATGTGTATAGGACATATATGCCCCCCCCCCCCCCCCACACACACACACACACACACACATACACACACAGTCAAAGGATTAATAGAGGACGAAGTATTACTGCTAAATGTATAGTAAAAGTACATGAACTAGGTGTGATTACATACGTTAAGCTTATGATAGCTCCAGTTATACGTCTATTCAGACTACTAGAATGATTTCGATACATGTATCCTATTTTTACTGTACATAGCATAATGAGAACATAGAAGAAACTTACTGAAATCCAGGTAAAACGTAAAAAAAAATTCCCAAATCTGGACAGAAATTTTCCCAATTTTTTGGGATTGGTAAGTGAATAGTACCGTACGCTCAAAACTTGAGTAAACTCGGCTTCTTGTATCAAATGGTGTATAGAGTAAAATTTTCCGTCGGATCTATAATTGAATTTGAACCATATTTATCACTTATTGCAAGCATAAGAGTATGAACTCTTCTAAGTCTTATCACTGTTTATCTAATATATGTCAGGTTTCATTTTCGTGAGGAATGAGTCAGTTTATTCGCAGTTCATAAGATTCATCTCCCTTTCTACGAAAACATCAATAACGACAAATAGCACAAAAAATGTAAACGAAACTGAGGGGATACCAAAGATTTGAAAGAATAGAATAGCTGTATAAATGTGTGAACAGTAGGAGAGAAGTATACACCTTGTTGTCGAATTTGTACAAAATATATGACAAATGGTCATACACTTCTTCTTTTTGTTGTTGTTGTTGTTTCAGGATTTGACACAGTAATTATACAGCACAAATACGTACAGTGTTTGATATAAAGTAAAATAAAAAAAAAAAGATAAAAAGGTAAAAATGTAAATGAAAATACACCCCATAATAAATAAATAAATAAATAAAACTAAAAAAAAAAAAAAAAAACCCAGAACGAAAACACCAATCATATACATTTGTCATTTAACTTTAGTCTTCTGTACATCCTTTGAGTTCGTATGATTTTTAAAATTTCAAATTATACAAATACTGTATACTAAGACAATTTTGATATTATATGATCATAATATTATTTATTATTATATAACAAAGGAAAACGTATCATTGTGTATAAGTACGATTTTACCTTAAACATTTGCTCTTGAATCTACATATAAGAATACACTAGATAGAATATTCTTAATCACACAGTTCAAAATTGATTAAGTGAAATAATTATCATCTACAACTGATAAAATTGAATATTTACCTGAATGTAAGACGTATGTATACTATGTGTAAATTCTCCATAACACCTTGCTTTTGATCTTTAATCCTGTTACTTATATATATGTATGTATATTTCTATGTTTGAGGAAGAGAGGTAAGTGACCTCGTTTTAACCCGCACATCTAAATAAAGCCATGTAAACAATATGCAAATCAAAACTATTCTTTCGTTTTTGATAATGAAGGGTTAAGTTAAAATTTCTGGCTAGAAGGTTAAATCTCTGTTCATTGGCTAGTTATTTTTGACCTCTTCATACTAATCTTGTTGTTGTGTGACCTATATCCTCGGCCTTTCTCGGAAGAATGAAATATATAGTGTTAACAAACGCCCAACCTTTTCTGAAAACAACGGAAATGAATATTGATTGTAGTTTCATTTAAAAGGGATTGTTAGATATTTATGTATAAGTGATGTTTATTCATTTATTTAGAATAAATCTATATATCTATTCAGCATTTATTTATTTATTATTTTGCTTTTCATAGACTGATAGTGTTTTGTTCTTTTATAACAAGGCCCCTCCTCGCGATACATAGGCCGCTTACCGCGATTCCTATATTCCCAACCTCGACGCACAGGCCCCATACTGCAATTCATGGGTTCCTCACTGCACTTTGTGGGTCCCTTTACGCAATAAGTAGGTTCGCTAACACAATGAATTGGTTCTTAAAACAATATATGGATGTAATCCTTGTCACAATGCATGGGTCATTTCTGAGATATGCGAGTCTCTCATCACGACACGATGCACATACACCTCAATGGGGATACAAGGGACCCTCAGTGCGATGTAAAGAATGCTTAACTCGATACATAGGACTACCATTGCGATACATGGGACCCTGCCACTGCAGCAAAATGCAGATCCGAGGGGGAAAACCCCCGAGGTCCCAATTTCCGATAGACATTGATTGGTATGTGAACGAAACGAACTACTTTTAGTGCTAAGCAAAGATTAATTAAACACTACACCAGCTCTGTGGCGCCACTATACAGGTAGTAACAAGCTAAACAATAATAGATCATGTTATACAATGATATATCAATCTGTTGTACTGATACTTGCGTTAAAACCTGAGGATACGTTATTTTGTTTTCTGCTATGTATGTAACGTCAGTGACCCTCATGCATGACTGAATTTGAATAACTGTGACTGCGGCATAAAGAACTCTTTGCATTTCTTTAACCACGCTCTGAGTTAGCTTTGTAGCACTATCTGACGCACTTACACTAATTATATAGCTTATCCCATTGGTTTGTCATAACACGTTGAATGAAATCTTTCCAAATCGTCGTGTCTTTGACCTAGGTACACGAGATTACATAATACAGAAAACAAAACAGGACTTACCTAGAAAAGTAAGGTGAACTTCGATTTATCATGAAGCCGGCGTGGCCTAGTGGTATCGCTCTCGACTCCTGATCGGGAGGCCGGGGTTGGAGTCCCGCTCCGGTCATGCCGGTGTCCTGTCTTTCGGATAAGACAGTAAAAACCGAGGCCCCGTGTTGTGGTATGCATGGCACGTTAAAGATCCCTCACTGCGTCGGGTGGGGCCGCTGCAAAGGTCTAAATTTGTATGCCCTGCATCAGGCAGATGCCGTCACCATATACGTGTGACTTTAAACAAAAAATCAATCAATCAATCAATCGATTAATCATGAAATTATATGACAAATTCCATTGATTATTTACTAAGTTATTATAGCTAAGTTTTTCCATGGCCATTACTATCAGTCTCCATTCACTTTCATTTTCACATTGAATTGTTCAAAGTTGATAATCACAAAATCAAAGTAAAACTAAAATTGATGCTATTTTAATGAATGGAGATTGATAGAACGAGTCAAGGAAACTCTTAGCTACAATTTGCTTGAGTAAATAATCAATTGAATTTTCATATACTGCCATGATTAATTGAAATTTGCTTTATTTTGTCAAATTCCGACACGTCTCTAAAATCTCCAACACAGAAACGTTTCTGACTTGTTCTCGGTCTCCCCTTGGTGTTTTTGCTATAATATATATGATTGCCATAGAGGAAAATCAGTT
Organism: Pteria penguin; assembly: GCA_035048485.1. NCBI lineage: Eukaryota > Metazoa > Mollusca > Bivalvia > Pterioida > Pteriidae > Pteria > Pteria penguin. Next base: position 26,316,567 of record CM068586.1, on the reverse strand, counting down.
TTGATTTCTAAGCAAACGTTTCTCCGTTAGAAATTTCAAAATGACGAAACTTCTATATAATAATGAAATAACAACAACACCCCTTAATCATGCATTACTAATTTTGATATATATTCTAAGTTGGAAATCATTTGTATTCTACATATTATTGATGTTACACCTGGCGGTTGTTAATTTGCTTAATAATTTGACAAATTTCTCTATATCATTGGATCATTACTAATCTATATCTTATCATTCCATTTCTGATTTGGGAAATATACCTACATTCTTATTCTTCAGCTCCCAGAAATCTCAGAGTGAGTCACTCTTTTGCCGCTAACCAGGTAATATACTTTTCAAGGTCCTCGGGACCTCTGGATAAACAGTGTTTTAGTCCCATTAGAGCAACTACCAATAAACATCACTCTTTCTTTGTAAATTCAGACTCTACTTAGCTAAAACGTTGAAGTCGTCTTCCATATGGTCCAGCCATTGACAAATTATCATAAATATGGGTGTGTAATGGTGTTAAAATAAAGACCAATACACCGTATGTATGAGTAAAGAAGGGAGATTATTTCAAAGTCGTCTTTAAATATAATTTGCAGAGTCACTCCGAAATTTTTTACTTTTACCTGTTTAATAACCACTTTAGAGTAAGTAGGTTTTTTTTTCATGTTTAATTCCTTCAATATATATCAATGATATACAGGGAGAGACAAAGAAATCTGCAACACAACAGTTCCTTAGTTAAAGTGTACCAACAATGCGAAGTCATAAAATCTTTGTAGATAGAAATGGTGATAATAAATTCATTGCAAAAAACCCGGTGTCAAAATACCCCCTGATAGTTGAGATAGAGCCGATTTTGTGTCTGAAGCTAATTAAGCACACCTGTGGTTTTACTTGACCAGCAGGCAATCGGCTGTTTCCGTGCGTGACGTCAGAAGATGAACGCAGTCGAAAGCTATTAATGAAAAGAAAAGAGGCGTACAAGATTTTCTGGAGGTTTAAAAAGAAATATGGCAAAAAGGGACCGAGGAGGTACTAGTAAAGGTATTGGAAAACGATCTGTAGCTGCCGATTGTGGAAACACCAACAAAAACGGCGTTTCTATACACGAATTCCACTGTATAACGGATCCATACCAAAGAAAACGCTGGATCAACTTCAAGAGTAAAAATTGGTATGGGCCTTCGAAATATCCAGTTTTATGTTCATATCATTTACTTTGCATTGTTACCCATTTAAATTTCGATTTGAGAAAACTCAAACAGGGAATTGGCTAAAGCACGTTCGCTTGAATAAGGGGGCATGTCCATCAATCCATGCTATTCAGCCACCTTAAAAGGAACTCAGGCCAGGTTAAGCGGTATACAAAATACAACACATTAAGAAAATGCTTTATTACTGTGGTCGCCACCTAAAAAAAAATGAAGAGAGCATATGCTAAAAGATAAACAGAGTGAGTGCTTGATTTTTTTCATAATTCATATTAATCCCTTTTCAATTCAATTACATTGCCCCCTTTTTTATTTTAAAGTTTGCATCAGAGGTTTTAGCTAAGCAACAATGTTGTTACTAGATACATAAAAGTAGTGCTATGAAAGTTGAGGAATTATATAATATATATATTTGTATTAATGTTTAGAGTATAAGAGGTAAAACATTTAATTTTGAGTTTACTGTTATTCAGAAATTCATTAAAAATCTATTTTTTGTCAAAACATTATGAAATTTATTATGAAACAAGTAAAATGTACCAACCAGTATTGTAATTTAGATAATTGCTGAACACAAAGAACAGGTATAGCCAAATGAAAGTGGTAGTGATTTGGATATAGGTTTGAATCAGAATTAGACCCATTCAGATCAGATAAAAAGATAATAAATCGGTCTGTATTTTACATTTACGTAAAATTGAAACACATATGCATCTCTGCCCTAAATAGATATTAAGTATATGATCATTTGAAACATAAATTAGACACAATTTTTCTCTCATTTACAGGTGCTACTTGATCATATATCCATATCGTCAAATATTAGGACAATACTATTTTCATGCCTGGTTAATATAAGAAAGAAAACAAAGTCAATTCAAGGAAATGCCAAGTCAAATACAATGATTATTATTTTTTTCCCATGAGAATCATACCTTTATCAGTAGCATATTTATGAGGGGAAATCCCCCCCCCCCCTTTTCGCCACATATTTACAAGTAAAAATCAAGAGTTGGCACCAAATATGGCTAAGTAGTTTGGCTTATACATATTTGCCCCCCCCCCCTCTTTTGCGGAAATTCTGGATCCGCCACTGTTTATAATGATTATTTGTCATAATCTGTCTATAATATGAACATAGGCAAAGCCTATACGAGAGCGCAGCTATTTGAATAACATATTCGGTTGGATTTTGTTTACTAAAAGTTAAAATTTACTAGTTAATAGGGCCAGGGGACCAGGTTTATAAAACGTAAAATATAGTTTGGGTAAAAAATAAAGAGTAATATGATATATAGAAAACATGCATGTACTATGATGTAGAACTAAACATCATGCAGTTAATTCATTGATAAAAATCCCCAAAACCCTCTTGGCGATATTGACCAAAATTGTAGACTGATGACAAATACATTGACAAATTTTCAATATCTAAATTTATAAGTTAAAATAATTATTATATGTGAGTTATGACATTAGGTACTTTCATATGTTGTTATTATTATACTGTTAATTAAATCTCTACACAAGTAGACCTGCCCCATTTTTTATGTTATAACATAGATATGTATCATAGTCTAGAACTCCTGTCTTAGGATTAGGAGATTGTTGGTTCGAGTCTAGCTTTTGTCATGACTGTCAGATTTTTGTTATGAAGTGCAGCTTTCAACTTTGAGTACACTTCGTATTGGAGGAAGAACACTGTAAAAATCTAGGTCTTGTGTCACTGTAACTGTGGTTTGAAAAAAAATCTTAACTGTTTCTAAATTTTATTTAAAAAAAGTCAGATGCCATCACCATATATGTGCAATAAATTAGTGGTTTGCCTTAAAAGAATTAATAGATAAATGATTTTATAGTCTTTTTCGCCAAGAGAGTTTCTGCCCTTAAACTCAAATTCAATGTACAATTAACAAAGGTAATGTAGTCCGGGCGTCATCAGTTGGGAGACTAATTTAATAAAGTAAATAAATTAATAAATAACTGGACAGAAAATAAAACAGCAGAAAAAATATAGAGAGTAAGGAAGAAAAGAAGTGAAAAAATGGATTCGTTAGTTTGTATTTTACATCATTTTTCTCAGTTTCAGCTGCAGCACATGCCAAGTACTTAACTGTTACCACTGTATACACTCTGCCCCTGAAAAAAGCAAGAAGGAATCTTCTGTAGTACTTTCATTCATATTACATACATACATACATAGGAAAAGATAGTAGATATATCTTTCCAATGAATAAAATTTAAATGGACTTGCTTCCCTTTTCTGCCAATGCATTCTTCAGAATTTCATGACTATATAACTAAATATTTGTGCATAAATCAATTATATTGTGTACATTGTGTAAGCCCTAGAAATAATTATTTAGGAATTATCCTTATTGTTTTTAAAGAAGGATACTTCTTGAATTCTTGCAATTGTTACATGTATGTAAGTAATGTTAAAACTAAATGCAGCAACTGTCAGTATGTTTCAGGAGAGAAAATAGAGACAGCTTTCTAAAAATATTCTATGTAATTGGTATAGATATGAGCCAAAAGTTTCAGGATCACCTTCAAAATTGTGGAAAAGGGAAGTAATAACAATCAAATTACATACATTGGAAAGTTATTAATGGCTTGTTAAATTTTATTAAGTTGCAATACAGTTTTAGTTTAATTGTCTAAAGTTTGGTTGTTGGTAATTTGATTGCAGTTTTACATTGCTCTCAACAGTTTTTAAAATATTAAGGTTGAAGGTTAACATACATGTACATATAACAATAAGGAGCAATGCAGGGAATCAAACCCAATTAATACTGTCGATATAACAAAGTATATATGCTTTTAAATATATAATTAACCACTACGTAAATATTGGTCCTTTCTCTTGTAAACTTAATCTGATTCTTAAAAATTTTCTAACATTATTGTTATAAGGTCAATTTTGGCAAAATAGAACTTATTTTCGTCAATAAAAAAAAACATTGAATATGTTACAAAACTCTAATAGAATGTTCCATTATTCTTACCTGTACAATCATTCATTCAATAAGCTCAATCTTCAAGTCATGGTCTACATCTGATGGCATTTTTTTCTTCTGTCAGTCTTGAAACTTATACTTACTTGTGCTATAGACGTAGGGTTTAATTACATGTATGAACAATTGAACATATATGTATTGCATAACGGAAGAGATTCAAGAAGCAAAATGTAACATAATAATGGTTTTGTAACCTGAAAAGTAATAAAGAATGGTAATTAACAAGAAAGTGGATACATAAAAAGGTGATAATTTACTTTGTCTTTTGAAGGCAACCTTTTGTATTGTAAAACATAATTAATTGAGATTAATGTGGCAACAGGGATAATTATAAATGTTCTTGTACATATACTGTTAACTTTTATATACACAAGACTAATAGATCACACACGACTAACATTATAATAAAGTAAGATTAAGTAGAATTAGTCAGTTGAGTAGGAGAAAATCACAAGTTTTGTGGAAAGTGATTCAGGAAGAATTAATAAAATATTGACAAAAAGGCAGCATTATAAAACAACATGCAGTAATTACAAATTACAACAGGTACTTGTAATGTAGAGGGTCAGAGACTGGTATGTCCCACACCCACTTATAATAAAAGGGAACATTATAGGTGACAGTTACAACAGGTACTTCTAGTGTAGAGGGTTAGAGACTGGTATGTCCCACACCCACTTACAATAAAAGGGAACATTATAGGTGACAGTAACAACAGGTACTTCTAGTGTAGAGGGTTAGAGACTGGTATGTCCCACACCCATCTATAATAAAAGGGAACATTATAGGTGACAGTTATGACTTACAACAGGTACTTATAGTGTAAAGGCTTAGAGACTGGTATGTCCCACACCCACTTATAATAAAAGGGAACATTATAGGTGACAGTTACAACAGGTACTTCTAGTGTAGAGGGTTAGAGACTGGTATATGTCCCACACCCACTTATAATAAATAGGAACATTATAGGTCACAGTTTTGATTTGCAACAGGTACTTCTAGTGTAGAGGGTTAGAGACTGGTATGTCCTACACCCACTTATAATAAAAGGGAACATTATAGGTGACAGTTTTGACTTGCAACAGGTACTTCTAGTGTAGAGGGTTAGAGACTGGTATGTCCCACACCCACTTATAATAAATAGGAACATTATAGGTGACAGTTTTGACTTGCAACAGGTACTTCTAGTGTAGAGGGTTAGAGACTGGTATGTCCCACACCCACTTATAATAAATAGGAACATTATAGGTGACAGTTTTGACTTGCAACAGGTACTTCTAGTGTAGAGGGTTAGAGACTGGTATGTCCCACACCCACTTATAATAAAAGGGAACATTATAGGTGACAGTTACAACAGGTACTTCTAGTGTAGAGGGTTAGAGACTGGTATGTCCCACACCCACTTATAATAAAAGGGAACATTATAGGTGACAGTTTTGACTTGCAACAGATACTTCTAGTGTAGAGGGTTAGAGACTGGTATGTCCCACACCCACTTACAATAAAAGGGAACATTATAGGTGACAGTTACAACAGGTACTTCTAGTGTAGAGGGTTAGAGACTGGTATGTCCCACACCCATCTATAATAAAAGGGAACATTATAGGTGACAGTTACAACAGTTACTTCTAGTGTAGAGGGTCAGAGACTGGTATGTCCCACACCCATCTATAATAAAAGGGAACATTATAGGTGACAGTTACAACAGGTACTTCTAGTGTAGAGGGTTAGAGACTGGTATGTCCCACACCCACTTATAATAAAAGGGAACATTATAGGTGACAGTTACAACAGGTACTTCTAGTGTAGAGGGTTAGAGACTGGTATGTCCCACACCCACTTATAATAAATAGGAACATTATAGGGGACAGTTAAGACTTACAACAGGTACTTGTAATGTAGAGGGTCAGAGACTGGTATGTCCCACACCCACTTATAATAAATAGGAACATTATAGGTGACAGTTTTGACTTACAACAGGTACTTCTAGTGTAGAGGGTTAGACACTGGTATGTCCCACACCCACTTATAATAAATAGGAACATTATAGGTGACAGTTACAACAGGTACTTCTAGTGTAAAGGGTTAGAGACTGGTATGTCCCACACCCATCTATAATAAAAGGGAACATTATAGGTGACAGTTACAACAGGTACTTCTAGTGTAAAGGCTTAGAGACTGGTATGTCCCACACCCACTTATAATAAAAGGGAACATTATAGGTGACAGTTTTGACTTGCAACATCACTGACATGAGACCTGCACCACACATCTTGCAACTCTTTGATATTTGTATCAGTATTCAAGATACTATATGAATGGTCACTATTAGTGATAGAGTTACTTGGCAAGTTATTAATAGTAGTATTGCTGTTTACTGACACAGTGGTAGTAGGTTCGTATGAGGCTACAACTTCAGCATAGGTTCTTGATTGATACAATTCTTGTTTCTTCGCCATGTTGTCTTATTGACAGTTATAATACTAATTCAATTACTTACACGCTTAAACAACACTGTATGATGATAAGTAAGCAGCTTATTATATCTAGGAATAATATACTTCTCGAGTGGTTAGATAGACGTAGTCCGTAGCAGACGAATCCGTAGCAGACGACGTTAACTCGGAAGCTCTTCTGAAAAACAGTTTCAGAAGACGATAAAATCCGAGACAAGATACCACGTGACTATCATGTGATGTATAATTGTTCTTTCATTGTATGTATTTCCGATCCAAACCGGAAATTGCCGAGGTTAATTCCTGTTGAAATTTTATGTGGAAATATCGATTGTTTAAAATTGTTTTTGAATAAATATAATAAATGATGAATTGCACTTTACTTATTTTTGTTCTTCAAGTAAATTATATAATAAGTTATTGGCGGATTTAATGACGGGTATGGTATGCGATATATATCTTCTACTTCCTACGCAGACGCACATACAACAGGAAGTAGCCGGAAGTAGCAGATTTATTGAGACAAAATATGAGTTCCTAGTATATGAGTAGTTCTATATGGAAAACAGTATAAGGGATCTTTTGAGACATTTCTATCTATAAGTTCGCTTCGCGCGAACGGCCGCTTCGCGGCCGTTCGAGAGCTGCGCTCTCTATAATTCTTCTCTAACTCTTAGTCTCATTGTACGTAGAGTAGATATTTGTTTATTTCTAAGCCCGAAGTTCTGTTTTGACATTGTGTAATTTTATACAACTGAAAGTTCTGTTTAAGAAATACTAAATAAACGTAAATATAACTTCTTCGTCCGATGAATCGGATACATTAGAATCGTATGGTTCAAATAAATACAGTACAGAACCAAATTTTCTGAATTGTCTATATTTTCGTCTTGGGTATCTTTATAATGAAACTCATAATCACTAAATGCATCGATCTCGTAATCTGTCGATTCACACGATAAAAGAGATGTTTCGCTGTGATCAGATATTATTGCATTGTTTCTATTGCCTATCTGCTGTGTGTTCAATGTCTGACGTCACACAGCACCAGATGTTAACTGACCGGAAATGCGGCTAAGAATCATCGGAGATATTCGTGCCCAGGTGCAAATTACAACTTTAACTCGCGATTACTTGATACTGAAGCATTGTAACTTAGTTATCAAGTGTTGATTACGTAATTTATGAATATTTACGTATAATATATAAAAATCGTTTTGCATTGTTGGTACACTTTAAAGCATGATAACCGGAACAAGTGAGTATCTTCTTTATGATACATTCGACAACTAGACAAGTGGGTATCCGTACGCAAAACGGAACCGTTGATAACTTCCTTGTTTAGAACACCGTGCGCATTTCCGTGAAATACATGTATCATTCACACGTAGACATTACGAAGGTTTACAGTTTGTGCTTTGCAAATTTAGGAATGCGTGGAGTATAGACTTCATCTGAACGCACCTGCTGACGTTAACCTTGAGTGTCTCAAAGGAGGAAGGGAAAAAAAGGAAACGAAGCGAAGACTCTACGATTATAATACCGCACAAGGAAGTTATATAATTTTGTCATATTAGATAATATGTTAAATGTTAAATCGACGTAAAAGATTTCTGACGTCAACGGCAAAAATTTAAAGTTTTAAAAGTAGTTTTATGTATGTAAGGGATTTATGAACACCATACATATGTGGTTATATATTAAAGAGAAGGAATACTTTGTGGTATAGAAGGATGGGGTGGAATCATGTGATTCTCAATTATAAGAAAGGAATTAGCTTGAACAAATGATGAAATGTCAACTTCAAGCACAAATTAACTATCATAGTCATGAGAGAATCCGGGGCGGGTAAGACATAGGGTCTTGTTTCACGTGGTGGTAATAACGGTGATTGTGTATTTTCATATAATATAATATAATATAATATAATATAATATAATATAATATAATATAATATAATATGATATAATATATTCTTAACGGATCAAGCTAGACAATTAAATGCGTATACAGATTGGAATAGATTTTTCTATATTTATGTATAATTAATTTGTTATTAAGGAATCAATAACAAACTCTATAGACTCAATCGCACAATCAGTATTGATGAACTTTGCATATTTGTATACAACTCTTGTGTTACTAATCCGATTATTTTTGCCAATACTACCCACACAGACATACGAGTACACTGTAATTGACTCCATTATCATATTAAAACGTGAAATCTTTCACAAATTCATTGAATTGTAGCTTATACCCGGCAAATGACAGTCACACTCCCACTAAACAAGGCATCCATCAATCGAGGATTTTTTTTAAACACATTTTTAGGTGTGGAAATTAAGATGAAAGTAGCATTATATTGGTACACAGTTCCAGAGTCATTGGTCTAGTCATTGTTAATTTTAGGATGCTTCATGCATGCATATCTTTCGTAATAGAAAATGTGAAGGAATGAAGTATTTGAATTCATTTACACGATCATTCATGCTTTAAAATGACCAAAAAAAAAAAAAAAAAAAAAGAAATTAAAATGATAGACATTTTGCAAAAGCACGTTGGGAAAAAACCTGTTGTTTTGTTTTATGACCTGTAATGTCAATGTGTGGGAACTTAGTACATACTAGTCCAAACCGGCGATATTTGAATTACTATCGTAGCACGCTAAGTACAAAGTCAATCGGTAGTTATGTAATAATTCTTCGAAAATCTGTATTCTAATATCTTATGGGAGACCATTTGATAAAGAATCCTGAACGTATTCTTTCAACATGTATATTTTTCTGATACTTGCAGCAGGTATCGCGTATCACCGAGTGGTTATCTTTAACGCTGCCATTGTCGTTCGAGCGCACCTGCCGTGGTCCTTAGTCAACAACAAGGGCAGATCCAGGAATTATATATATTTTAAAAAATTATATTGAAATCCTTTGTTTGTTCGGTTTTTTTTTTTGGGGGGGGGGTCTTTGTTACGATTTTTTTTGTGATTGATTTTAGTGATTTATCATCAGGTCTTTTTGCTTTATTTTCCTTTATGGTTAGAGAATAAATACTCATTGCTAACATCAGCTGTTAGGGAACGACCATTTGAATCGGGAGGGGGGGGGGGACGCTGGCACTTTTTTTTAAAATAAATATTCTGACCCTGAAATACTAGAAAATAAAAAATCTGGTTTTGACTGAAATGAAAATAAATATTCTGGCTACTCGCCTGTACTTATACTAGATCATGCAAATATAAAACTGAATGTTAACTTTTTCCGACTCGCTTCGCTTGCCAGATTTGACCCGTCAAAGCCCAAAAATGATCGTTCTGCTCCAGACATCGTGATTGGCATTACGCATGATTTGTAAAACAACTTCTTCTCATTTGAGTGAGTATCCTCATCCACAATGTTGAAGAGACTTATCAGGTCTTGTGGTACGTCGGAGGTCGTCTTGTAAGTGTTTTACACTGTCGTCTCCACTCAGTCAACTTTTTCACTAAGTCCACTTCAGACAAACAAGGCAAGTGATCTTTTCCAAAATATAGTCCTGATGCCAGTTTCGACAATTCGTCAAATACCGTCATGACACGAAATTCGACATGCCCGTCTTCGTGATCATAAAGGGTTTTGACAGCACCCTGGAAAAGCAGTCCCATCCCCGTAGACACTGCCCGGAGATATATCAGTAGGGCCATATTTGTCAAAACAGTCACGCAAAGCATTTTGACTAGATAAATCAGCCTTATCTATGCTGAAGTATGTGTAGTCTGTATTGAATTTTGTATATTTCACGGATACGTCAAAAAATAAAGACTGCCATTCCTTAGATGCTGCTTTAAGCAAAAATGCTTGCAAGAGATAAAACTCTTTTCCCCGATCATCAACAATAAGAGAAAACAATCGAGGTGATCGTATCTGTTGAGTTCATGAAAAATGACAACGATATATTGAGTGCGTGGATATCGGTTAGACAATGCGCTACAATGTTATAACGTATTGTAATATCAAGTGGCGCCCTCTATAACCATATTAATTTTCTGTACTGCGATTGAAATATTAGCTGGCGCCCTCTAAAATAAAATCATAACAATTGCGACATCACTCCAACTGTAGTGACACAATGGTTGTGTTTCGTCCGGGCTGATTTCAAACTGAAAAACAAAATGGAAAAAGAAAACAAAAACAAGAGGACAAGTGGGTCTATATCGCTCACCTGAGTACCTAGATTATCAGTCATGCGTGAAGGAAGGATTTATGAATTTTTGCATTACTGTGGCAAAGTCAACACAGATGTTAATAATATGTCAAATTTGATTTCAGACCAGAAAAATAAAAACAACAACACTTTTTTGCACATACATTCAGGTGATTTTGATATTAAGCATTTGCTTTGTATCTGCAAGATGTGATTCAGGGCAACAAACAGTCATTTTCTTTAGGTGGGGCCTTTTGTTGACTGATTTCAAGTCTGGGTCATGAACAACAATTGTTTCAAATATTGTCCAGATTCAACTTAATATGGCCTAATTTCTAATGTTGAGTGTTGAGAAACATCTAAAAACTTATTTAGATGTGTAAATAAATGAAAAAAAAATGACCACAGCTGGATTTGAACCGCTACTCTCCATATTTTAATTACCAAGTGGTTTATGTACCATTGTGAGACCTACTTTTTTTTAGACATGTTGGCACCATCTGCTGACCAATTTGAATGAAATGTAAATATTGATAAATGACCTATAGTACTTCATGTATACCATGTTTCATTAAAATCTTTCATGTGATATCACAGCAGAAGTTATAAATGTGAAGGATTGTCCATATACACCCTCATTTGAAAGTCTTAAAATTTTATAGAAAATCCAGAAATTGAGATATCTTTCAAAGTAACATTCCTTACCATAATTATGATCACAATAGTCCATAAGAAATCATCATTATCAATTATGACACTTTTCTGCATCAAAATCACCAAGTCCAAACAAATGTCGAAAAAAATTTCTAAAATTTGATTTTGGAAAGGAACCAAAATAACAATACGTCTTCACTCATCCCTCTAGATCATTTCTATGCATTCTGTTTGTCTCTGTATACAGCCAGTATGAAGAAAAATATTGTAAAAGGAGAGTACTACTTTGTGACCTACTTTTGACCATGGTGGCGCCACTTGTAAAGAGGTCTGGACGAAAACAACAAAATTTTAAGGGAATCCAGTCCAGATACACGTCAAAAAAGCGTAAATTTCTATTTGACGGATCTTAACCCCGAACGCAACTTTTGATAACCCATCTTTATAGATTGTTGAAATGCAGTTAGTTTCCCCATTTATGTACTGGTTCTGGATGAGAAGAGGGGTATCGTTTTAGGATTTTTGACCCCGCTCTGGATCCACCACTGAGGGAATCTGGATCCTGACACAGTTTTAGTGGAGGACCTTGAGTACATTATTTATACAAAGTTTGATCCAAATCTGCGAAGCAGTTCCAGAGAAGAAGTCGAAAATATGAAAAAGTTAACGAGCGACGGACGACGACGACGGATGACGGGCGGCGCACTACGACTATAGTTCACTTGAGCCTTCGGCTCAGGTGAGCTAAAAACGACCTTGGATACATGGATAGGCACGACTTGACATGCCTTCTTTAATCTGGCATTTAATGTATTTTCCGACTGAGAGCTTGTTAGCTCAGTTGGAATAATGCTTCGAAATTTCCAGGGGGAGTTCCGCCACCCCCCCCCCCCCCTCTTCTAGATCCGACCTTGAACAAAAAGCGAGCAGATTAGTTTCTATATTCAAAATGTATATCAGAATATAACACGTAGTGATATTCAGTTCAGTTCATTTATATTGAGACTTACGTCTTATCATTGTTTATGCATGCATATATTTACGATAATAATGAATATACAATAGCTTGAACTTTACACTACACACCTATCGACCAAATTTCGAAATGATTGGGATCATAAAAACAAAACGTAATTTGCTTGAATCATTTACACGCAGAAAAATAAAGTATAAACCTACTGACTGTGTTAGTAAAGTATTTTATTTTGACTTTGTTCTGAGGGCTAGGCGACTTTCAGTTAAGCTGCTCAACCAGGGTTATATATATGCTAGACTAGCAACGTCACTGACGAAGTTCTACGGTCGTTACGAGACTCTTATTACTCCATATGATATCTCGTTATCCAGACTTTTAAATGATATTCTGGACTGAGACCGATTCCGATCACTTTACACAGATTTGACACCTTCTATACTAGAAGGTTACCTACTTCGACTTCTCCATATATAAATACATATGGAATTCACACGATTTGACTCTTTCTACGGGGTGTATGTGACGGGTGTTTCTAGCAAGCAGGAGATGCTCACTCTTCCCGGGCACCTGATCTCACTCCATCACAGGGGTTCACATATGCTCTTCAAGTAGACATATTTTGTTATTTTCCATTTGTTTTTCATTTTCACTGATTTTGTATGTCCTATGGTTTCATGATTTTTGGACTTGTGGTTTGGGTATATCCATCATCTTTACATTGTGAAAACTACGAGTATATCTGATGTTTTTTCCTAATCCACAGAATTCTTGTGCGATTTACTCGCGTAAGTTTGTATTTTATATACTTTTTTACTTAAATCACGGTAGGCCTAATAAAATGAAATTCATCCTCTATGTCACTATGGCATATTTTGCAAATTCTTTTATTTCTGAGAAAATTTTGTGGACATTTAGATTCAATAAGCAGGTTATAATTACTACATGTTTACCAGATGTAGGAGTAGTATTGTAGTAAATCACATTGGTATCTATCGAGGTATCAATTACACACAAGATAGAAAATCTGGTTTATGTAAAGGAGGTTTATGAATAATAATGTATTAAAAGACTCATTATTTCGACAGTATTACAGCTGTAAAGTCATAGTGTCAAGTAAACACAGAAATTTACCTTTGTGCCTTTGAAAAAAAAACGATACATCGGCCTATCTCTGCTATGTTAAGAATTTAATTGGATACAAAATACGAAAATATCTGGAACAACCTCAATATTGCAGTTACAAAACATACAAGAGAGGAACTTTATGCCACTTGGCAATTAGAATTGAGATCATGTCCCTCTTGCAATAAGCCTCTTCTATTTGCCTAGCCAGATCAGCCACATAATTGATAACACTACGTACAAGGGATAAAAAAGAACATTGCACAAAAACGTTAAAGGATGGGATATAGTAACATTTCAATTAACCATTAAATGGGGTATTTTATGACAATATCTGATCAATTTTAATCTTAATAGGCCTTTCCGCTCTCAGATTAATTAGTTCGTCTTTTAAAATATTCACACTTTATTGAATTATTTGATAAATCACATTCTCGGGATACTAATCGGATAGTATGAAGGATATCTGTGCGTCATATAAATGAAGTTTAATTCGTAGTTTATATATTTCTCTTATCATATTGCATTTTTATCCTCCAAAACTTTAAACCTTTGGTATATGTGAATGGAAAATAATCAGTTTCCAAAGTATGTTAAAAGGTTATTGTACAGGTTAGTTTGTTCTGATTAACTTAAAAAGAAATGAGAACTAGTTCAAGAACAAATTTGTTTAAACTGATCTTGAATTTGATAGCCAACATATTATTAACTTAAACGGATATGGGATTGGGTAATCTTCCTGTTCTATTTAAGTAAAGTGAGCAATGGATCTAGAAAATTAGAAGCTAATTCCGCTTTGTTGAAAAGAATCATTTCTGGTTCCTTATTGGACGTTCCGATTGACTTAGAACTAGGAACCCTCTTCAATCTAACATAGATCTGAAGTAATCACTTGAAAGTGTACAACCTATGTAAAACCAGACAAATCCTCATTAAAAGATTCACTACAGTTTTGGCGCCCACTTCCTATTTTCTAGTGAGTCGAAATAAGTAACTGATACTATGTTGTGGGCACACACATCAACGTACCAATCGGGACTTCTATGGAAAATGGAGGTACGATAATGTGTCTAGGAGGGATATTAATGTAAGAATATCTAAAATGATGAAACATATCAGAAGAACTTATATACTTATGTTTTCCCCCTTTTTTATGAGTATCAAGGACGATACAACCTTCATGAATGAGTTCTCAATATCTATATATACTGATAAGAGAATTTAAAGATTTTTTACTTAAATACAAAATCATTCCGTTATATATATATAGCTAAACAAGTGAACAAGTTAACCAGAACAGCGTATCGAATAGTTAATTGTAAATTTACGGACAATACTACGTTGAGCTACTCCTTTCGGAGATCAACGTTCTCACCCAAAGGCGAGATAAATTCATGGTCCAAACTTGGTCGTTAGAAAAATACATCTTTGAAATAACTATGGTGAAGGAAAATCACGAAAACACTATACTATGATGAGTCAAACGTTTAGCATTTAGAACCAAGGAGAACACTTGGTAAATCATTAATTTTCACATTACAGAGCGCATAATACTCCATCTAAACTAAAATGTCACATGCATCAGTGTCCGAAACAAACAAAATAATTAAATCTTTCGAAGTTCCATGAGGTATCAAATATTATCTAGGCTAAAGACATCATATTCATTAAGGTCTGAAAATAATTTGATCATCGATCATTGAGTCTGCAAAATTGTCTTAAAAAGTTTGTTTAATGTACGAAAAAAAAAAAGAGGAATGGATAACACAAACAAAGAACATCGTAGGAGCATAAGTAACCCCTTAAAAGTAAATTCAGATGTCTAGGAAGGGAGCATCTTATACTGGCTAGTAACATCGATGTTAATCTCTAAATATCAAGACATTTTTGATAGTTAATAAATAACATAGAAACACTCCGACAGGAGACGAATACTCCTCCAAAGCAACTGATTCCAACTTTATCGCAAGAAGTTTACGTTTACCAATTATTCGTCATTATTCGATTGGAATCGATACCCTACATGATTGGGTTATTTAGCTGAGTACCTTATCACATTATTAATATGAATATAAAAACTGTGCACACCCAAGCGCGTGTTTGTCGTATTTAGATATGTAGATGAAGAAAAAAGTGTGTTCATGGCGGGAGTCAAACACGAAGCTCTTTGTCACAAGCCGAACACCCCATCCACTGAGTTACACAACTCCTTGTTATTATGTTTAACATATACGTTGGTCTGCAAAGCAGTTGGTACAAAAGTACAGAAGCCTATGAAGGAACAAGTTACTGCAGTCTGTCTATGGCTTCCTACGACCACATATTTTGCTGTTTTATTGTCTTACAGCAACAACAATTACAGTTCCGTTTCATTAAAGAACGGAAACATTAAATAGATCGATAAAGGACTAAGGTACCACAAGAGTCAAAGCTAGAAATATGCGCCGAGTTATTCTAATCTTTTAGTGGGAATTTAACATGGATTTCATATTTTGTAGCTGGTTTATAGACATCGGTAGTAATGAAACAGTCAGTTGTGTGATACAAACAATTTATTTCTCATCTACATGTACATCCCACTTGAGAACTTTACAGTATCACAAATTTCCAGTGAATGCCCTTTGATACTGCTGGATTACAGGTTTGTTCAGAAATCATTTTCTCTAGCAAGGCGAACTGAGACAATCCAACACGCTATTCAGGTGTCATCTGACATTTTATCATTGAAGTTTGTATTTTGCGCTTACAAAGATCTAACGGAAAATCAGATTTCAATTGATAATTTCAAATAATAAAGATTTTCAGATTAATACCTATGTCAGTTTAAAAAAACACATAGATAATAATATATGCACTTTCTTGTATGCAATTATCTTTGTATGTATTGGATTTGTTGTGGCACAATCGTCGCCGTAATGGCAATAGCAGAGGACATGGTAGATTACATAGATCATTAGACTATCTACTTCGGATAGCCAGAAATAACGCTTGTCACGAACTTCAACATGTGCAATCATCTATTCCGGTCACTAGATTGAAACCTATTCTGAATGAGGCTGATTTAAGAAGTTTACGTTATTCTGATTGATTTATTTTTAAATTTTACATGAATGTCAATGTCACACTTATTCCCTTTGCAGTGTGGAGCTCGTAAAAAAGTTCCCTGCGGAGGGTTTGACTTGAGTGTTATTATACCCTTTTTCCTGATGTTATGTGGCTGTGACACTTTCTGCACAATGTTTGTTTACATTTATGTATATATACAGTGCTGAATTATATTGTTTCGTCTGTATGACAGGACATTCACAGCGGGCATGGCTAGCAAAACAGGAGACGTTTACTACTTCCGGGCACCTGGTCTCACATCTGAATTTCAGGGGTCCATGAATGTCTACTGTGGTACATTGTTGTTAGTGCCATAGTCATGTGACACCAATTACTGTCGCATTTTACTTAAATGACTATAGCATTTTCATATAACAAATCTTGCCCATGTATACCATTGCATCCTATTAAATCGCAATTTATCAAGATTAAATATGTAAATAAATGGTTAGACTTGCCTAATGTTTCTAATATTTTTCGTGATTACTTTTAATTACAATGCAGTCACATCTAATCCTAATACGCTTGACTTCTTCCTCTTCCTGCAATAGTTCTGATCATATTTATCAGCCTGCGGGTTATTTCATTAATAGTGTTCTTAACTATGTTCCAGACAAATATCTACATTTAGTGCTTAATAGAGGCCAAAAATACAGATTACCTTCTAGGCGAGATTTTAACAATTGCCGGGAAAGAAGCACCATACATTTATTGTGAAGAGGCACTACACACTTATTGTAAAGAAGCACTACGCATATTATTGTAAAGAAGCGCTATACTCTTATTTAAAACGATGGTGTAAGAAAAGGTGAAAAAGTACATCCCTTGAATTACTGGTAAAGTAAAATTCTAAAAATAATCGCATCGATAATTTTAAACTGAGCCCCCATTAATTCATAGAGCCACATAAAATACCACTCCAGTCTAGACATAAAACAAAAACGATCGATTTACAAAATTTATAAATAATGCTACATATAGAGAACAAGGATCAACAGGTTTCTCAAGAACAGAGGTCATAAAAATTTATTATACAAGAAAGCCTTTATAGAAGAATATGTTGCTATCAAAACTATGTAAGACATCAACATAAGTAAATCGTATTGCGCCCGTCTGTAAGCGATCCTTGATCAGTAGGATTCTTGTCTCCTCTGAAAAGGTTTGGACAATGCCCGTCATTGAGTCTGCACTGCCCTGTTAGTCAGCGTGCATCGCTCACGTAAAAGTATGCATTGGATTGTAAAAGACCCTTAGATGTCGAAGGCGTTTTATAATTTTAGAACCCGCCGAGTTGAAATTCTCGGAACTTTTGACCCTCCTTAGTTTGTACACCAGATCACCGTAAAATTTACCAAAAGTTTTTCGAAGTTTATGGTATCTATAATCCTGAGTAAGAAGTTTAAAAGTAATTTGAGAATGTTTTTGCATGAAAACCCAAAACGTTAGTGCATGCTCTAGCGAACCGAATCAATTGACTAATATAAATACCATATGATAGTATTCTAGGGACAACATCTAGATAAGGGAAATTTACAATAGGGAATCCAAAGTCGTCACGTTAATCATATACATGTATGTTGGTATAAATACTGTTGTTAATAATTACAATATTTAAGTCCAAAAAAGGTGTATCCTGGTCGGAGGTATTGGCTTGTTTAATTGAAGTTCAGATAGATAAATGTCGGTGATAAAGTTTTCGAACTCAGGGTTATCGATAACTAAAATATCATAAAGATATCTAGAGGTGTCATTTAATTAGGTCGAAACGTTCAGAGGATTGACTGGAATGCATAAAGTCTCTTACATAACAGCATAAAAATAAATCTGCTATAAGGGGAGCGCAGTTAATGCCCATAGGAATCCCAATAATCTGTTGATAAGTCTTGCCATCAAATTTTACATTTTCCGTCAAAAATGTGATGACCTTGACAACTCAGTACAAGTCCCATATTTATAATCAGAAACCAAATTGAACTCTACTAGCACGTATGTGGAACCCCATTACTGAGGGACAAGATCCTACATGACCATCGTTTAGCAATGATCTTCCAACCATTATTGACTTTCTAAATTACACAAAAGTCCATATTAATAACGTTTCATACCAAATTCTAATCATTTTTCTACAGCTTTGCGTTCTAAACATATTACTTTCCATGTACTGCAGTTAAAGACCATGTTATTAACTATTGTAATGTTTTTAACAATGGTAACGTTAATTACTTTAAGTCAATCAAAAATTCTTGCGAAGTCGTCCAAAAGTTGAAAAAAAAATCTTTTGATTTTGTGACACTATATATCTTCCTAACTGGTGTCTCTCTTATGCTGGTGTATAAATTAAACCTCTGTACTCCGGATACATCTGGACATTTCTCTAACAAACTATATGATAATTATTAGAATTGTACTGAGTTATGGAATGCCATCACGTCTTTGATGGATAATATCTTATTTGCAATTTAATGGCAAGATTTGTAAACATTTGCGTTTATTGCTATTACGATGTATGTGGACACTAACTTATAACAAATTTATTTTAATATTATTATGAGAGAGACTCCATGTACATGTATTCTGTTCAGACTTCGAAACGGTTCGACTTTATTAATAAGTTCAATAACATCCTTAGATATCTCGATGATATTTCAGGAATCGATAACCTTGAGTTTGAAAAATAATTACTGACATTTATCCTGAACTTGAATTTAATTAAACAAAGCCAATACTTCTGATAAGGAAACACCTTTCTTGGACATATATTAAATTATTAACATTAATATCCATACAAATATATATGATAAATATTACTACTTTGGAATTTGTAAATTTCCCTCACTGAGATGGCGGTGTCCCTCGACTCCTATTACATGGTATTTATTAGTTCTATTTGTTCTATTTGTTAGAGCCAGCACTAACTTTTTCGCCTGAGATCTTCGCAAAGACCATAGGTCTTCTATGGGGCCCCGTCACAGCCTCATACAGACTTTCACTTGAGCGTTCCACGCTGACTCACAGGGTAGTGGGGACCCTATGCCAGTGCTTATTCAAACCTTTTCAGAGCGGACAATGTTCTGAGTCTCATCCACCCTGATGGTTAGTCAGCGACATATAATGGATGTAGGCTCTCTTACAGACGGACAGAGCACGGCTGACTTATGTTGATGTTACTGTATTTTACTTGAACGTCACACTTATTCCCTTTGCAGTGTGGAGTTCGTAAAAATGTTCCCCGCGGAGAGTTTGACTTAAGTGTTATTATACCCTTTTTCTGATGTTATGTTGCAGTGACACTTTCCACACATTGTTTGTTCACTTTCATATATATATATATATATATATATATATATATATATATATATATATATATATATATATATATATATATATATATATATATATATATATACAGTGCAGAATTATATTGTTTCATCTGTATGTCAGAGCATTCATGGCGGATGTGGCTAGGAAAACAGGAGACGGTCATTCCTCTCGGGCACCTGGTTTCACCTCTGAATTTCAGGGGTCCGGGAATATCCATTGTGGTACATTGTTTTTAGTGCCATACTCATGTGACACCAGTTACTTTCGTATTTCATTTGACATAACTTTTATACTAGTAAATTGTTAATGAAACATTTCGTGATTAATTTTCTTGAAAAAATTTTTCTTGAAAAGTTTGTTGATCCCTTTTCTCTATATGGAGCATTTTTTATAAATTAAGGTTTTTAAAGTGAGTGGAAAGGTGGGCGCTCGAAAAACCGGTTAACTAAATTATTTATGCGACGTTTGACATTAAATTGACCGTTCCAAGTCGGTATCGTAACAGCATTAATTCAATATTTTTGCTATGTTGTTTTCTGTGATTATTTGACTATATACTAAATTTTTTTATGTATGTCCTTAATGATTCGTGTCATACAGCTTGGTCAGATGTCTTCCGTCATCTCTTTGCTTCGATATACCTGTATTCGTGAGACGAGTTTGATCACATATAGAGTAATTAGAAAGAAACGTGCTCATATAGCAATAATATTGATGGACAATATGAAATTCCCCTTTCCTGAATGTTATATGATATTCTAGACTACGATCAAATACAGATCATCTACCAATTATGACTTTACCACTGAACACTAATGGTTTCTATGGAACTTTGCGACGGCTGTAGCATGCTAACTTGAGAAGCTCACTTCTTCCGAACGTCTGGTCTTATTGTTTCATTCCTTTTGGGATTTGGGATTGTTTTTGCTTAAATTAGCATCAATGGAATTGCAGTGATTTGATTGAACTTTGAATATCTTCCGAAATAACAATTGTAATATAAGTTGATTTTATCACTCAGTCTACGGACAGGACATCAATGTATATACCAAGTCATTGATATAAAGTAATTGAACTAAACCAGTGATTATATCACCTCTAGTTATGATTTCAACATTTATGTATATACTATGGAATGATTTCTGTATATAGTGCACTTGTAGTAATTTCTTGATCGAAAGACTGCAGAACGGACATGTGACATGTGACTAAGCTGAATGCGAAAAGTTGCCTAGGACATGCAGAACATACAGTGAGCACAGGAGAAGGCAAACTTACACAAAATTATAAAAGTACACAGCCTGAAAATGTAGACACGAATGAATCTGAATCAATTCTACCTCGTTGAATCGTTTGACTGTACTGAATATATGGTTATAGTTTTTGCTTTACATACAATTTCTATTGTCCAAGATTGCCCTTACGTTGCAGTCATAATGCTGTAATGATAATGTGGAACTTTTTAAGAGGGGCTCAAACGATTTACTTGGAAATCAGTCCAGTGATTATTAAAACGTAACGGATATGACGTATCAATATCGACACAATTTTATCAATGGCAATGTAATCCAGTTTGAGACATCAATACATTCTTTCTGCGGATTGTAAAACAGTTTATATACTCCAATTCTCTCTCCGGATTGTAAAACAATTCATACACTCCAACTCTGTCTCCGGATTGTAAAACAGTTCATATACTCCAACTCTGTCTCCGGATTGTAAAACAGTTCATATACTGTTTTACAATCTCTCCGGATTGTAAAACAGTTCATATACTCCAACTCTGTCTCCGGATTGTAAAACAGTTCATATACTCCAACTCTGTCTCCGGATTGTAATACATTTCATATACCCCAACTCTGTCTCCGGATTGTAAAACATTTCATATACTCCAACTCTGTCAACGGAAATGACCGAAATCAGAATTCATGTAAAGTAGAGCAATAAAATTGCTAGAATATCGGATAATATATACGTGTATTAATTTGATGCACTATATACACATTTCGACAACCTATGTGTCTTCAGTGATGTTCAAGGTCTACACTGTGGAAATTGAAAGTATGATTATTTTAAGAATAAACGTAAATAAATTAATTGTTTTCACAAGTAAACACCGATTTACCGAATGGTTAACCCTATCTCGAAGCCCAAGAAATAAAAGGACAGTATAATGTACACTGTCATATTAAGGCAAATACAAACCCCTTCTTTCAGTTCAAAATGGGTAGTTTGTATGATCATGTATGATCAGATCCCAAAATGTCGGTCAACATTCTTTAAAGTGGAATATCAGATTGCAACATAAGAATTTCCGCAGTGACATTTGCAAACGTTCTTAAATATGTCCTTGTGAGATTGGTCTCGTAGCAAAGATCCTAGCTCTCAAGACGAAATCTTCTTATTTGGATCATGCCCTGGCATGGCGCATGTTATGAAATGAAGACGCCATATGCGGGATTGGATGGTATGATGCTACTTAATAAAGAAAAGTTGATAATAATGAAATTGAAACTGTCACAACAAGGTATGGGTAATATTTTAACTATTTCGATGGAGGTCCTTTCAGGATTGTATATACATATGTATAACTGCTAGTCATGTACTATTAAAATACAAGGCGTTCTCTAATTGCTGTTAAATTGTGGAAATGATTTTGGTTAGCCCCTGTCACATTCTCGTGATTTTGAACCATTATATTTGGCGAATTAGATCTCTTCACTATCCAGTAATATTCCAGTATCGTAAAGTCAAAAAGAGTCAGAAGTATGATTAATCTAATTTATAAGAAAAATATAAATCAACACAGTTCTATGAATATTGTGTATTTGCGTCTCTGGTGTTATTTATAAATTGTTAAGTAGTTATTAAACGTACCACATTGAACGTTAATGAATGTTATGGATCAGATAGGTGGTATTATGTGATCGTGAGTTGTTAACTCTTCATGGACCATGAAACAATGATAATAGCTGTGCTAGTAAACTGGAATCTGCTTATGGACACATGGAACAAAATGGTGAAAGCAGGTGTGCTTTTGGTGTAAACTGGACCTATAGTCATAGAAGATGCCCGTAAGGTGAAATCTGCTCTAGGTACAAACAGACGTTATAGAAGGTGTTCGTACGATCTAAATTTCCCATGAACCCATGGAACACAAAGGTGAACATTGACCATAATATGTGTAATTTGCTAAGGTTTGTAACAGTGATTTAATATATGATATCATAGTAAGTGTTTATGGTGAGTTTATGAAAGATATTCTTTACATTGTAAACTATAAATGAAAAAAACTGACGACATCTGACAAAGCTGTATGACAAAAACCACAAAGGACAGGCACACAAAACATGATAATAGTGGAATATACACGGCAAAACATTACAAGATTGTGCTGCGTTTACGATACCGACTTAGGACGGTCAATTGAAGTAACAAAAGTCATTCAATTGGTGTGGTTACCCGGTTTACGGGCGTCCACCTTCCCACTCAACGCAAAAGGACACACATTGAAAATAAACCTCCATATAGAGAACAAGGATCAACAGGTTTCTCGAGAGGAAGGTCATAAAAATTTTATTACACACGAAACGTTTATAGAATAATATGTTGCTATCAAAATATGTAAGGCGACATCAACATAAGTAAATCATACTCTGCCTGTCTGTAAGCCGATCTCAGATCCTGGATCAATAGGAGTCCCGACTAACAGACAGAGGGGGCGAGTGTCAAGACCTTGTCTCCTCTGAAAAGATTTGGACAAGGCCCGTCATAGAGTCCCTTTCGCCCTCTTAGTCAGCGTGCAACGTTCAAGCAAAAGTCTGCATTGTGTTGTAGAGGGACCCAATACAAGAACTACGGTCTTAGCGATGATCTCAGGGTCACACTATGTCGAAGGCGTTTAACAATTTTCGAACCGACCGATATGAAATTCTCGGAACCTTTGACCCTTTTTAGTTTGTATACTAGATCACCGTAGAATTTGGGATGGGATATAAATATCCAAATCACCTCTCTTTTAAAATTAATATCTTATGATACATTTTCTGAACTCGGTTTCCCAATTTAACCCTTATGTTCATTTACGAGTCATAGTATGTATTGCCTTTTTTCAGGTTTAATACATTAGCTACTGTGAAAGTAATAATTCTTTACACACATTAAGAGAGTGAATGAATCTAGTTAGACAGGCATGAATGGCTATAATGAAGCAAAGACTTGGGTGTATCTCTTCAAAGACATCAATCGATGAACAAGGAGAGGGAGTTATTTAATTCCATAATAATTCAGGAACACTATAACACAGACACTTTCACTCATTCTTTCCGAATACTCAATTGTAATATTATGAACAAACCATGGGCATTATGCTGTAAATCTACTAGGAGTAGATGTACCGTTTATTTCAAAAGGAGAGAGATTTGCAATCCTCTCGTGAGACTCGTTTTACAGCGTGTGATTACATCCTTTCTTATTTCTTTAGGTGTCATAAAAAGGAAATAAGACATTTGGAAGCCGTCTCCTTATCTTAATTTAGAATTCTTGGACTAAAAGCCGTTCATAAAACACAATGCACTTTTATGTATGAAAAATTCTTTATTGCAAAATTTTAAGGTAATTGCTGAAAATCTGATATAGAAGATAATATAGAAATATTTGGATATCGATATTTATTTGAATTAAAACATATGGAAAGAACACACATAGGGATCTTAAGGAATACAATAGAAACCGAATAGAAAGTATGTATCAATAGTAAAAACGCGATTTTCGCTCCTCAATAATTGATTTCCTCAAAATCAAAATAAGAAAAACAATGACAAAGTCACATTAATAAACTAGAATGTAGTACATAGATGTCGGTTTGCCATGACAGAATGAAATGTCAATTGTCAGTCTAAAGTCAGTACCTTCGTCTTTGTATTACAGACTAAAATGAAGTACTTAGACATCTTCCTCATTAGACATGAACCTATGACGAGGTATCTTAGGTCCTACCACGTTTTCTATATATTTTGGTGCAAAATGTTCCATACATATAACGATCAAAGAGCAATATAAACCTTCCCTTAACAAAACATAGCATCATCCCACGTAGTGGAGTGTGAGATTACATCAGATACTTTTTTTAAAATACTTACTATATACTTTATCTGATATTCTACTGTTATCATTATTATCTAAGAATATGTGTATATATACTTGCTTGTTGTATTATCATGCATCATTACATGAAGAGGCTCATAATGCCGAAACACGTGTAGTAATGGAATAAAATATGTTAAGCTTTGAAGACAATGTTCTTATCTTTTTGAATATATATATATATATATATATATATATATATATATATATATATATATATAGATATATATATATATATATATATATATATATATATATATATGCAAAATCCTTAATTGTTGGATTTCCTTTATTGTGGAAAATATACTCTGTATACAAACAAACATTATGTCAAATATATATATATATATATGTATATGTATATATATATATATATATATATATATATATATATATAATCCTCATAAGTTAAGACAGAGCTCCAAAGTTCGAATCGAACTACTTTACTTTGTGACTACATTCGTCCCTTAGTAATTATTAACAAATATACTTTAACTGAAAATAAGATCATATTTTCTCACAGCTTATTGCATGACGAATTAAAATAAATTCTGAAAGAAAAAAGAGGAGTTACTGGCTCAGTTATGTGGCAGAAGTCACCATGGAGCTATACAATACATGAATATAAATAATATACTAGAACATACAACACATTACAAAAATATTTGATTGTAGTGCAGTTAAGATACCGACTTAGGACGGTCATTTAATTTGACAAAAGCCAAACAAATGGTGTGGTTTACCGGTTTACGGGCCCACCTTCCCACTCACCGTAACAGCAGAACAATCAAAGGACGTATATTTAAAAATTTATAAATAATCCTCCATGTAAAAAACAAGGGTCAACAGGTATGGCATATTGAGAGGTCATAAAAATATAAACACGTAAGGTATTGTAAAACACATAATGGTATAAAAATATATGCGACATCAACATGATAAACCGTGCTCTGCCAGTGTGAAAGCGAGCTAAGAACATACTGTAGATGGTAAACATTTAACAGCATGTATGAGCTTCAAGTACATAAGTACCCTGAATCTATGGCGTATTCAGTGTCCAATATTTTCCCTAAAAAAAAAAAGAATACTTTGAAAACTTTCTATTGTTTTCTTTGTTTTATTTTTTGTCTATTATCTTGTATTTTGAAGATGAAATGAACAACACAGAAAATGCATCATGAAAACCAATTTGACTTATGTGCATTACGTTATTTTATCATGTAATAAAATAGTCAAACATATTCTAAATAGACAATATGACATTGAGATCATCAAAAAGACTATAGGTCTTGTATCTGGCCCCTCCACAGTCTTATGCAGACTTTTACTTGAACGTTGCACGCTGAGTAACAGGGCGGTGGGGACTATATGACGGGCCTTGTCAAAACCTCTTTCAGAGGAAACACGGTCCTGAACCTCGTCCCCTCTGACTTTTAGTCGGGACTCCTACAGATCTAGGGTCTTAGCTGGCTATCATACTGGCAGAGTACGGTTTATCATGTTGATGTCGCATATAATTTATATCATTGTGTTTTACGATACCTTACGTGTTTATATTTTTATGGCCTCTCAATATGCGAAACCTGTTGACCCTTGTTCTTTACACGGAGGATTATTTATAAATTTTGTTTCAAAACAAGTATAACGCATATATGGACATTCTTCATTTACTGTCCCACCCATTAATCCATACTTTTAGTAACTTTAATTTAAGATTCAACCATCTCATTACTATTTTGTTTTTCTATACTTGAATATAGTTGAAGAAAATTTCTAAGCAGAAACTTTTGTGAGGTGTTTTGTAAAGTTTTTCATGTTTATTATTGTTATATTATATACTTTGAAGTCTCATTTACATAGAAGTTCATCCATTTTGCATATCAATTGCATTAAAAGTACATTCTAAAAAGCCTTAGTGGGTACTTTACATAGAAATAACTACTTATTAAGTCACTTTTTGAAGTCGGATTACTATATGAGCTTACCTGATCATCAACCAAGGATATAATACAGGCTGACTATTTATGTATATTTTAAGAAATTTATATAAAATAGAAAACAATAAATGTTTTAGTGGATAGTTAAAATTTTGCTTAAAGAAAGTGATTTGCAACATTAATATTTTAAAATTTATTTCTCTTAAACCAAAATAAAGTATATGTATTTTCTTTTGAAAAAGAACTATCAAAACCAAATGAAAGACAGAATAAAGAAAATAGTCTCAGTCAATATTGATGAATTGTTCATAGTCACCAGCAAGAGATTATGGCGGAGGAGTGATTGGTATTAGACAGGCAAAGTTAACATAGATGCGCATGCTCCGTTATATTAGTGGGCTGTCATTAGTAGCTCTCAATAATTTTTCGATTCTTTTGGGTAATCTGATATACTTATGAATGGCATTAGGTGTTTGAATTCTGCACAGGTAAGAGTCTTTGATTAAACATATTTATGATTTATTATCATACTAAAGCTAATCGATACAGGTAATTACCTTTTTCATTCATTTGATTCAGTTCAAAAATTTTAACTTTTTAATAATGTTGTTGATGTCAAAACAGTAACACGCATGTTAAATTATTAGAATATTTTACAAAATATTCGTTTAAATTATGGTTGATATAACGCTATGATAATAATACACCATATATGCGTTATACTTGTTTTGAACCAAAAGCGCATTTCGACAACTTATGTCTCTTCAGTGATGTTCATGGTCGAATTTGAAGAGCAGAGTTAAAACTAAAGACATCACACTAACAATCAGGATTCAGTCAATACAATCAATTCATGATATCTTTATGTTATTTTGTGTATACGCACGCATGATAAGGGTAATAGCTGGAAAAGACAAATTGCTATTGCAAAATGTTTTAAGATTTCATGTTCCTAAAATAAACATACAGTGAATATGAGAAGATGGAGATCGACAATAATCTAATTACAGTAAATCAGACGTGCAATAGTAATGTCAATAATGTCTAGAAAGACCTCACGATAGAGACGTCATTGAGTTAAACTTGTCATCACAATTAAAACTGTACTCAAAAGTATGAAACCCATTAACATTTGCTTATAAATAATTCGCAAGAATTAAGTTTTACGCAACATTTTATATTGTTTTACACATATGTTTAATTTTCATATCTATCGTCATTTTCATATCTATGGTAATATTTCTTTATTAGTATGTTGGGGTTGATCCAGAAAAGCCTGTATGGCCCAGTGGATAAAGGAGCTGGGCTTGTGACCGAGAGGTCTCGGGTTCAGCTCCCGCCATAGGCATATTAGTGCTCCGTCCTTAGGATGAGATAATAAAAACCGAGGTCCTGTGTCACGGTAGGCATGACACGTAAAATATTCCTCACTGCTTCGGGTGAGTCCCTTGCATAGGTTTAAATTTCATGCAATGCATCAAACAGATACCGTCAATATATACGTGAAATAATCGTGGAGTGACTAAAAAATCATTTATTCAGATCCAAGATTTAAATGTAAGAGATAGGCGTATCAACAAGTTGAACAAGAATGTTGACCAAAAAGACCTAATGAGTGATAGATTTTACGATTTACTCCTAATATACATGTATGAAGATTACATTCTGGTCAGCTCGATTCCGTTGTTTGGCTTTGTATATTTTCATCTAAAACCATTGTATATTACATCCCTTCATGATTAAAGAGTTGCTATCTGTAAAATATTACGGTGATACTTGAAAAAGAGAAAATAATTAAAATTAAAAATGGGTTTGGTGAAATTCGAAAGAGAAAAAAATATTTAAAATTAAAATTAAATTGCAGGATCCAGTTCAAATGAATATAAAGAGATATTAAACGGATATTGATATAGTGTACCATATGTGCATTTCGATAACTAATGTCTCTTAAATGATGCTCAAAGCTAAAACTGTGGAAATCAAAGGTGTAAACATTTGAAGAGCAAACCAAAACTTAAATTGATCTTACGATTATCGCAGAGGAACAAATATAAGAACAGATCTAAGGATGAAGCAGACAACTCGTTATTTTAAAATAATTTATTTAAACTTTTGTCGCTGTAAATCTTAAAGTATATATCTTAAGTCTGTACGGTAGCACTACAGAAGGTCATAAACATCAAAGCCAAGCATGTACTATTACATTTCAAGGTTAGTATTCGTGACTACTAATTACATAATTAGAGTATGGTAAATTTTGAGTTTCATACATGTGGGCAGATGCACAAGAAATGGGATTTTACTGCCTTGGCCAAAATGGAATGACGTTACAATCCTTGATAGAACGTGGAGACAAACACATTTCTTGCCGACATCTGTATGCATACGTATCAGGCATGGATTAGCTCACATCCTTAATCATAGAATGCTAATCTTTTCAAGGCGCAGATTGAGATGACAAATTTACATTTTGACAGTTAATGTATTTTGTCTTTTGCTAGTATGAGGAGGCGATTGGATGATTATTCTTGCTTCTGGAATGATTTACTCGATCAATATGTATCTTTAAACACATAGTATCCATTACATATCTGACGTTAGACGAATAGTCTGTCATTACAAATATATAAAATGACAATGTTGTAAAATTTACTATTATTTGCTTGAACATTTGTTTTGTATTTCTTGTAGAAAATTATTCGGCACCACTAAAGTTCTTATTTCTCCACTTAAAAGTAGTTTCCCTATTAAACGTTCGATCTCATTTTCAAAAACATTCACACCTATAAATTCCTACAGAGCTGTCAATTCTATACGCAGAGGGTATTTTAAGATTAATAAGTGCAACGCCAAGAAATGTCTTACTTGCCATCATTTAAACTGCAAGTCCAATATTGAATCTTCGGTTAATGGAAATATATTTAACACCAAATTAGACAAAGACATAGATTGAAATACTGCCAATGTTATATATGTCATCACTTGAGAAGCTAGAGGATGTGGGGCTCAATATGTCGGGGAAACTTCTCAAACTTTGAAACAACGTTTTCGGAATCATTCCCATAAAATTCGTAATAATTCACGACGTAAATAGCAGAATTTTCTTTATAACCACTTTAATAAATACCAACATAATATTAACAATGTGAAAATAACTCCAGTAGAAAATATCTCTAAATTACCAGGTGATACGAAATCAGATGTTAAAAAACGACTTTTGGAAACCGAGCTCTACTGGATTAAACAACTACAAACCCCATACCCACTCGGTCTCAACGACCAAATATATCGACAAGGTAATATTTCTTCTCGTCAGAATAAGATCAATATTTTTACATTAAGACATAAAACTATTAGAAAACGTAGGTCACATGGTCGTCGCCGTAATCGTAACATCAGAAAACGTAATCGTTTAAATAGGTCATTAAACGATCTTCTATTTATCGCAAAAATAATGGCCGTCATGAACTTTTGCATGCACTATCCTCTATTCCGGTAAATAAATTGAAACCTATCCTGGACGAAGCTGATCTTCGAAATTTACGCAATTCTGATAGATGTAAACTCAATTTGATTATTTCATTTTCATATAATAAACTCTTTCCTCGTATTCCGTCTCTTCCACTAAAGCAGCAATTTCTCAAAATTAAATTTATTAATAAAGGCTTCGATCTACTTAACATTTCTAATATTTTCCGTGATCATAGAGTCACATCTAAAATCCCCCAATATTTTGAGAATTTAGAACCTCCACTTATTTGTTACCAGTGCAAAAAGCCTATAAGAAAATAAATTATAATAAAGTTACATTAACCCTGATGTTTCAGACTCTATTCCTTCGTCGTGTTCTTGTGAAAATTCTAAATATGTTTATAAACCGGCAGGTCATGTTATTACTGGTGACCTAAACTGTATTTCGGACAAGAAATTGCGCATCCTTTTTAGAAAAGGACCTAAATATAGGTTACCGTCCAGGATAGATTTCAATAAAGGCCGTGACGTTATAGAAGATGCTTTAACTACATATTGTAAACGTTGGTGTAAAAAGAACAGGTAAAGGTTCATGCTCTTAATGATTGGAAATACGAGATTTTAAGAATTGTCGATATCCGTATTAAGAACTTTACGGAAAATCCGCATTTATTTCAACAGCCTAATACATTGACGACAAATTCTATTAAAAAGAAGATAGCTGACTTACATGCTAAATATGTCTTTGTTCCCGCTGATAAAGCAGGTAATGACATAATAGTTGTTTGAAAACTATATTATATTGAAGTACTTAAAAACGAATTAAACTCCACTCATACATATGTGGAAAGCCCTACCTCAAAAGAGAGCACCTTGCACGATTACCTCATGCCCATGTCCGACTTCAAAATTAAAACTGATAAATCTGATCTACCAACCATGTATTGGCTCTCAAAACTACATAAAAGTCCATATAAATCACGTTTCATATCTAATTCTAGCCACTGCTCTACTACGGTACTATCGAAACATATTACGTCTGCTCTAACTGCTATAAAAGATCATATTATCAAATATTGTGATGTCGCATTTCATAATAGTAACATCAATTAATTTTGGTCGATTAAAAATTCTCATGAAGTTATAGACAAACTTCTTTCGCTAAATTTCAAAGCGACTCAAATTTCTACATTTGATTTTTCTACACTTTATACATCTCTGCCTCATGATTTGATTAAAAGCAAGTTGCTGTCTCTTATACAATGGTGTTTTCACAGAGAATCTAAAACGTACATATGTACTTCCAATAACTCTAGATTCTTTTCCAACAAACAATATACTTCATATAAATACTGAACTTGCAAGGAATTATGTAAAGCACTAGATTTTCTCATGAGTAATATTTTTGTGCAATTTGATGGCAAGATATATCAACAAATAGTTGGGATTCCTATGGGTACTAACTGCGCGCCTCTGATAGCAGATTTATTTCTTTATTGTTATGAGAGGGATTTTATGGTTTCTATTCAAAAATCAAAACGTTTTGACCTCATTGACAAATTTAATAATACTTGCAGATATCTGGATGACATTTTGGTTATCGACAACCCTGAATTCGAACAATTTATATCAGAAATATATCCACCAGAGCTCACGTTGAATAAAGCTAATACTTGAGATAAATCTACACCTTTCTTAGATTTAAACATCAAAATTATCAACAGCCTAATATATACTAATATTTATGATAAACGTGAGGATTTTGGATTTCCTATTGTAAATTTCCCTTACTTGGATGGCGATGTCCCTCGACTCCCATCATATGGTATCTATATATCTCAATTAGTTCGATTTGTCAGAGGCTGCACCGATGTTTTGGACTTTCATAAACAAAATTTACAAATTACTACTAAACTTTTAACTCAGGGTTACAGATATCACAAGCTAAGAAAAACATTCGGCAAATTCTTCAGATCTTATTCAGAACTTCTATCTAAATTTGGAAATATTTCTTTTCAACAGTATGTATCCAATGGAATTTCCCATCCTAATTTTTACGGTGATCTCGTATATAAACTAAGGAAAGTAAAAGGCTCCGATAACGTTATTTTATTACGTAATAAAATAGTCAAACGTCTCCTAAATAGACAATATGATATTGAGATCATCAAAAAGACTATAGGTCTTGTATTGGCCCCTCTACAGACTTATGCAGACTTTTACTTGAACGTTGCACGCTGACTAACAGGGCGATGGGGACTATATGACGGGCCTTGTCCAAACCTCTTTCAGAGGAGACATGGTCCTGAAACTCGTCCCCTCTGACTGTTAGTCGGGACTCCTACAGATCTAGGGTCTTAGCTCGCTTTCAGACTAGCAGAGCACGGTTTATCATGTTGATGTCGCATATATTTTTATACCATTATGTGTTTTACAATACCTTACATGTTTATATTTTTATGACCTCTCAATATGCGAAACCTGTTGACCCTTGTTCTTTACATGGAGGATTATTTATAAATTTTTAAATGTACGTCTTTTGATTGTTCTGCTGTTACGGTGAGTGGGAAGGTGGGCCCGTAAACCGGTTAACCACACCATTTGTTTGGCTTTTGTCAAATTAAATGACCGTCCTAAGTCGGTATCGTAATTGCACTACAATCAAATATTTTTGTAATGTGTTAAATGTTCTATTATATTATTTACATTCATGTATTGTATAGCTCCATGGTGACTTCTGCCACATAACTGAGCCGGTAACTCTTCTTTTTTCTTTGTTGCTTTTTGTTCCACATTCCGTTATTCAAATTCATAACATACACATAACATAGCAAGCACAATATGTATACTATCAATGGAATTAAAATGCAGTGTTTGATTGGTTCGGATAGATATATGTCGTTACTGGAATTTTGTAAAACGTTGGACCCGTTATCTGAATCCTTCAAATTCCACATATTCATGAAAACTGATAAGCAGCATATTTTATTTATTTTTTTTTTTTTTGCAATAGGCAAAGTGTTTTCTATAACATAGATCAGTGTATCACCCTTGCCTCGTTCTGATTTGAACCTGTATTTCAGGCAATGTTATATATTAATAAATATAGAACATATATACCTTTAAATTTTGTGCACCATATGCCGAATTTGACAAGTTATGTGTCTTCAGTGATGTTCGTGGCCGAATGAACTATTTTGACAAAATAAGTAAATTATTGTTGAAACATATATATATATATATATAATGTAAGATTCTTAATCGAGTCATGAATTTAAAGGAAAATCTTCTACTTTTAATCATATACAAACGTAAATAAATAAAAAAGAAGAAGCACAAATCATTTACCAAAATTCATTCGTGACCTAAGGGCATTGGCTCTACCAAAAGCAACCGGGTTCTTTTTTTTGTTTGTTTTCGGTCTCCAGTTTCGTTGGTGATTGTAAAGGTGATTGTAGGCCAAAACCAGGCCAGGAGAAACACTTAGAAATTGCAATTTTAGTGCAATGTGTTTGTTTTTTTGAATGACATTTCCACATGCTAACATAGCTAATAAAAACAGACTATGAATCCAAACTTGCATCTATGTTAAAGCATACTCTGCAAGAGGTACTCATTGGTTGAACATTCCGACCTACTGACCCAAACATTTTCAACCATGCCATTCGGAACTCAAATATATTTTTGGGCCTTATATTTCAACGGACGTTTTGGAATTCTTTAAACCCGGTTAGAAGGTTTTTCTTGGAAGGCAGGTCCATCGTGGTCACATATTGATGGTGTGCATAATTCTATTGAAGGAAAGGCTGGTGACATGATTCGGAAAGATTAAAACCACTCAATCAAACCGGTTAATTGTCTGCACCTGTTTGACTTTCCCAAAATCAAACATTGTATGGGATGGCTGCAAGTAGTGGCCCTATATGAATGATAGGGTCACAATTCCTTTCGTTGCGTAAGCTTGCAATTTTGATAAACGGAATGACGGCATGATTCTGCGCATTTCGGCATCAAATATCTAACAAATATAAACATTAAGCAAACGATCGGCAATAATAACTTACCCCCGATCTGTCGTCTGAAGGCTCCACACATTTTTTTTTCTCAACCAGTGTCAAATTTGCTGGTTGGTTTATATGTAGTCTGAAAAATATGGCTGATGTGGATAACTCTTCTCAAAACAGAAATATTAAGATATTAAACTCAACAATTGCTTACAATCGGACAATAAGTATTCTCTGGTGACCAATAACACATATGGACTTCTTGTTTGTTACACCATTGCATTCAATATAAACATGTTATCATTTCCGTGTTGTATGGGATGTGTTCTATCTTCGAATAATGTCTGATATTTTTTAAAGAACAGAATCAAAGGAAAAATAGATGTCGTTGCACGAATTCTTCTCAGTTCATATCAATAGACCTTTTTCAGATTAATGTCTTCTCTTACAGTCGACATACTATGTTTTCCCACTCAGGCTTCGCTACATACTATTGTGATCTGATAATCATTGACTGATAAGGATTGACGTCATATTGAAAATTCTGGAGCAACGTCTCTCGGGCATGAGGCCCTTTATGTTATGTGAAATATGAAATTCGTGTATTAAATGCGATAAATCGAAAATTCATTTAAAATTATCATCGAATGTCTTGATACTTCTATGCGCTTCACATACTTATTGCATCAAATAATACAAATATTCAGACGTATAAACATATGCGCCTAGATCATCCGGGCTGTAGTAATCATTTTTAAGATAAAAAGATCTACAATATAAATTTGGTAGGAGAAGGTGTCTACTACTCCTATCTCGTTTCGATTAGACATTCTGCATATAAGCGTATTCAGTTGTGTTCTCGCCGTAGAAAACTTGAATTCCTCTGTCAGTATGGCGGTGTTTTTGTAAAAATATAAGCTAAGTATGTAAAATCGAGTAAATTATGTTAGATACGTATTTACATATTCTTTATTGTTACACAATTTGATGCATGACTAAAAGATCATATTTATAGGTATTAATATATTGCACCATATGACCATTTCGATAACTTGTGTCATTTTAATGATGCTCAAAGTCGGAGCTGTAGAAATCTAAAGTAAATAGTGATTGTGAAGAACAAAGTAACCATGTTGACATAAAAATAAGAATCTTTAAACCAATTGATGGACCAATGATACATAAGGAAGATACTCTATGGTTTATAAGGATTTATAAATCAATACAAAAAAGAATAAGAAAACTGAAAATTGAAGTATATGTTACCATCTACTACAGACTTTGATTATATATACTCTCTCTTACATTTACAGAGTATAGATACTACGTCATAAAAATCGAAAATGCACGTAATGAAATGTAATTCAAAAGACAGTATTTACAAGATGTTGACTTCATTGACTTGAAGTATTTTCCAATTCGTCCCGTAAATCTGGCATTATCAAATTAAAGACGGAAACCCTTGTCATATGCAATTAAAGCTTTATACAGTTCCTCCGTAGAAGCCTGAAAAGGCGTCCCTTTGTCGAACAAACTGTTCTTGCTTTTAAGTATGACTCTTAATTACCTATAACCAGTCTATTAGAAGTCTTCCTTTAAGACCATTAGTGCCATGAAAGCCTCACCTAACAAAGGATATAAATAATTTTATAATTTACAACAATGTTAAGTATATTTGTACCGATTATAATTGAAGTTAGTTTCTCGAGGATGGCATTATGCTCAGATAACTTTTATATTTCTGTCGAGTGTGTAGAGAATAGAATCTTAATAATAATGATTTGAGAATTTCATTACCAAATACAGAGTGCTAAAATGTGAAACAAAAAGTTGGAGAAACGCGCAACAGATAAGTAGGTATCTCCTGATGACTAGCAACACGGACAAATGCGCTACGAATAAGTAGAACCCATAAGTGGACCTATAGTCAAAACAGCAGCAAGGTTAAAATCCATAGCGGTAAATAATATATATATATATATATATATATATATATATATATATATATATATATATATATATATATATATATATATATATATATATATATATCATTCATTTCTATCATAAAAGTAATTAAATTATAAAGGAACAACGTAAAACTAACAAAGTAGTTGATAAAAGCAATGCCATAAAATTGTCCCTTACATTGTCAGTACTCAGGGTTGGTATCTGTAAAAGTCTCGAACTTGTCCGATATTTCTATGGAAAAATCTAATCGCCCTTTCATCAAAATTAAATTTGCAAATAAAGGCATTGATTATTTAAATTTCGGCCAAATTTTAAATCATAAGTCTGTTTTAGAGAAAATACCTCCATATTTCAAAAACAAAGATCCGCCATGTATTTCCTATAGCTACACGCCATCAGTTGCATCCAAAATTTATAATTACAAAGGGTTTCTACAGTGTCTTGATCTTAGCAACTCTGCATGCCATTCTCAACCGTGTGCATGTTCCTCGTCTAATTTCGTATATTCTCCTTGTGGCCATGTCATTACTGGTGATCTCGATATAGTTAAAAACACTAAATTAAGAGAACTTTTACTTAAAGGTCCAAAATACAGAGAACCCAGATCATTCACATGGAGCCAAAATTTTGAGAATATTATGAACTGCTGCGAGGAATATGCCACACGATGGGCAAAAAGAGAGGAAGTACAAGTCGACACTCTTTCGGAATGGATAAAATCTATTGCAGTACTGCTGAGATCAAAAATTAAAAAATTACAAGGTTCTGTAAACACCAGATTCGAATCTATTTTTAAAGATCCTGATGTTGTCAGAGAACTTACCTTCCTCCAAGAACATTATATCATTACACCAGCAGATAAAGCATCTAATAATTATACATTTACTTGTAAGAAATATTACTTTGACAGCCTAGTGAAAGAATTAGGATTAAATTCAGCTCCAGGAAATCCTACTTATACTCTCACGAACTTTTCGGTTTCGGAAGTACTCGAGAATCATAAATCTGTCCTCAATACGTTTGGTATTGACTCAAATAAATTGAATTTAGAACTTCCATATTTGTACTGTATTCCAAAAATGCACAAAACTCCGTACAAACAACGCTTTATCGCTGGTTCCTCGAAGTGTTCCACAAAATCTGTATCGATGCTACTCACAAAAATATTATCAGAAATTAAATCTGGCCTTCATAGATATTGCGAAACAGTATATTCCAGAAGTGGAATTAATCAAATGTGGATCCTTAAAAATTCAAAAGAGTTGTTAGAACATCTAAAATCAAAAAGTTTTACTAAAATTCACTCCATCAAGTCTTTTGACTTTTCGACTCTGTACACAACGATCCCTCATCAGAAATTAAAAGACAGATTAGCGGAAATTATTCAAAATGCATTTACTAGTAAAAACGGAAGCCGCAAATTCAAATATATAGTAATAGGCCACGATAAAACTTACTTTGTTAGGGAAAATTCTGATTCCAAAAATAAATACACTGAAACAGCTGTCATTCAGATGTTGAACTTTCTTATCGATAACATTTTTGTGGTGTTTGGAGGTAAGGTTTTTCAACAAATTGTCGGCATTCCAATGGGCACTAACTGTGCTCCGCTTCTGGCTGACATATTCCTTTATTCATACGAAGCTGAGTTCATTCAGTCTTTGCTTTCGCAAGGAAAAAAACAATTGGCTCTTGGCTTCAACTTACAGATATATAGATGACTTGCTTTCAATTAATAATACTTCATTCGCGGATTACCTTAGCATCATCTATCCAAGTGAACTGGAGGTCAAAGAAACCACAGAAACTAGTAATTCTACTTCGTATTTAGATATTATGTTGTCTTTCGACATTAATGGTCAATTGAACACCTCACTCTATGACAAACGTGACGATTTCAATTTCGCTATCACAAACTTTCCTTTCATAAGTAGCAACATTCCATCATCGCCCACATACGGCGTATTCATATCTCAGTTAATACGTTATTCCAGAGCATGTTCAAATTACAATGACTTTGTTCTGAGGGCTAGGCGACTCTCAGTTAAGCTGCTCAACCAGGGTTATATATGTGCTAGACTAGCATCGTCACTGAGGAAGTTCTACGGTCGTTACGAGACTCTTATTACTCCATATGATATCTCGTTATCCAGACTTTTAAATGATATTCTGGACTGAGACCGATTCCGATCACTTTACACAGATTTGACACCTTCTATACTAGAAGGTTACCTACTTCGACTTCTCCATATATAGATACATATGGAATTCACACGATTTGACTCTTTCTACGGGGTATATGTGACGGGTGTTGCTAGCAAGCAGGAGATGCTCACTCTCCCCGGGCACCTGATCTCACTCCATCACAGGGGTTCACATATGCTCTTCAAGTAGACATATTTTGTTATTTTCCATTTGTTTTTCATTTTCACTGATTTTGTATGTCCTATGGTTTCATGATTTTTGGACTTGTGGTTTGGATTTATCCATCATCTTTACATTGTTAAAACATTATTTGATAAAATTTTATGTATAGTTATATACGGAATTCCTTGCTCTAACGTCACTATGACACTCACATCTGCGTATTAACCGCAACTGCGTGTATATATATATATATATATATATATATATATATATATATATATATATATATATATATATATATATATATATATATATATATATATATATATATATATATATATATAGAGAGAGAGAGAGAGAGAGAGAGAGAAGTATAATCGAAATGGTTCTATAGTGTTAAAATATTATCATACATTTCTCACATAGCTCAGGCAGATTTCATTTCCTTTCATGTTTATGTTCAGCAAAAGTCTATAATCTTGATTCTGTGATTCTGTGATTCTATAATCTTTAAAAATTCTCAACAATATAGCATATGCACAGTTGTATCAGCATTGATCGTGTAAATGAATTAAACAGCATCAGTATATACTTAATGTAGAATGAAAGTCAGTGACCATTTTTTTCGTTTATTAAATTCATTTAAATAAATTCATAGTACTAGAAAGAGGGCAAGTTACGCAGTAGAGAGCCGTACCGACATATTTGATTTTGTTTGTTTCTTGTTTTGTGCCTTGCTCAGGTTATTTCTTTGCGTTGTTCAGAATTCCATGTACCACAAATGATACTTCATCTGTAGATCTTTACGAACCATCGCATACATTGTCTGCAATCTGTTTTTTGTTTTGTCTTATCTGAAAGACGACGGTGTGGTTGATTAAAACCACAAACCCTTTTCCCGGGGCGACACAGGGTACAAACTAAGCAAAGCTTAGTCTAGTATATTAAAATATCGCTAGAAATGTCATGGTGCTGTCTAAAGAAAATATATATTAAATTCCATTCATATTTATTCGCCATGAAGTCTCTGTGTTTTGGCAAATGGTGATATGACCAAAAAAAAAAAAAATAAATAAATAAATAAATAAATAAATAAATAAATAAAAATATATATATATATAAAATATATAAGATAATGCAATAGATAGATAAATAAATGATAATAATAATAATAATAATAAAATATCTATGGACTTCGATCTTTTCCTACACATTTTCCCCATTTATACAGATACCTCGATACTTTGATATTTATTTTTAGTTATTAACAGCGCTGCTGTTCATTGTTGTATACCAATAATACGTATAAGGTAGAAAATACTGAAATTTAACATGTCCAATTCCATAGTGTATTGTATTATCAAGCTTATGTAAATTTAATTCTACTTGAGCTCAATCTCCTTTGGTGGACAAGAGGTTTTTAAGGAAGCGATTGCAGGACGTCACGTGATCAAGTCATGTGCTACCTAAACATTGAATTGTTACGTGTTCCCGTATTTCTGTTGTGATGCAATAGATATGTAAGTACATGATTGTGCTACAGTTGTGATACTGGAGCCCGTTTTAATTGTGTCGTGTCGTGTTTTAATAAGATTGGTGGGCCTATTTAAATATAATTTTAAAAAAGGCTAGAAGTAGGCCTACTTGCATTGATTTACGCCAAAACTTAGTAAAGGTAGAAGGTTGGCGACGAGTTCAACTACATCTCTGTTAAACGTAGCGTTATGCTGTTAGATGAAACGCAGAATAGTTGGAAATATTAGTCTAGTCGGGTATTTACGCCAAACTAAGCCTACGTCAGGAGTTAACCTTCCAACTCATCGCGAAAGCAGTACAATCAAAAGGTATATCTTTGAAAATAAAAAAAAAAAAAGAAATATAGAACAAAAGATAGGTAGAGTACGAAAATGAGGTAAAGAACTAGGACTTTATTTTCTTTTTTTAAAGTGAGGGTTGGGGAGTGTACTGCTACCCATACTTTTGAAGTATAAAATGTGAAGGCTTTATACTTTACATACCGGTATCTACTGCACTTAGACTTCTTTCAAGGTTCACCTTAGATGAATAGGGTAGGGGGTCAAAGGTCAAGAATAACGACTTATCGTTTTTACTTGGTTACTGAATTTAAGTACATCCATGTTTTACCAACACATCTTATTTACTATATCATATTCTTGATCACTTTGACTGAGATAAAACTGTGTATCAATAATTATCTTAAACCAAGATGTGCATTGGTCCTCAACCCAAGGTCATATTTCAAAGGTCAAAGTTAATAAAACATGTTTTTCTTGTTGTTTAAAATTCAATGTTTTAGGTGAAGAGTAAGATTAAAGTCATTCCGGCTCTTATATACCTTGAATAATATATTGATATTTTGTTCAATAAATGTTTATCAAATGCCCTTGAAATTAAAACAATAAAATAAAATATTCATTCGTGAGATTTTTTATTTGGAGGAAACTTTCACTTTATATAAAATATCAAATTTCTTACAATACCCTGCTGCAACAGTTTTTTTTCATACTAGATGTGCTACCAATCTTATTGTATATATTAAATATGAAGTAATACTAGTGATATGTGCCATTATCTGTCAATTCATTATTTTTGATGACAAAAATTATGTCTGTTCAAATTTTCACATTGTTCTCATTACTTGATATGTAAAGGTATAGAAAGGGATATAACTTTAGCGGACAAACCAACATTCAATGGTATACTCATATTTTAACCAGAATCTCTTATTATATCCAGAAACGAAATGTCATATCAAATAAAACAAAATCCAATAGACCATTTTTCTCTAGTGCCCCTTGCAGTCTTTACCTTAAGGATAATCATAAATATATTGCTCGATTTCGTTTGTATGACTGTCTGGTGTTTTACTAGATAGTTCTCATTTTAATTCTGAAAGATTAAGTAGAATAAAAGTATTAATTAAAAGTGAATTATGGCATAAATCAGGATACGAATGGAACATGTATGATTTTGAAACAAGAGATTTCAATTAAGTAATACGTGTAATGTGATGTACTAATGTCACATAAGCTGCTTATTCCATTGATCATTGTAATACTGCCTATCTTTAAATCATGATTAATTAATAATCTCTCGACTCCAATTATCCCAGCATACTGTCATGATTTTGTATGAAAATATTAGCTACGGATTTAAATTGTTTGTTTCTCGTTTTACGTCACACTAAAATTTATTTCACATTTTCCTGATGGCATCTGCCTAAAGCATCATACAGAAATTTAGACCTATGCTACTGACTTGAAGTAGTGCGGATCTTTCACGTGCCAGTCTTTCTTTGACGAGAGAGCACGGATTTTACTGACTCAGCCAAAACGCAGAACAACAAGAACCCATCGTCGTGCATCGAATCTTGGACTTTTCAGGAATCAGCAAATGCCGTACTGAATACACTGTTTCTCGTATCCATAGCGTAGATGTGATATGTGGTTACCCGAAATATGGACGTTAGTTTCATGTTATAAATTCTGCCTAAACTTACATTATACCTCGTGACCTGATGTCTCATTTAGATGAGTCTACCAAGATCAAAGCTTCTTATGCTTAGTATTACCATTAAAAACTTTTTCTGAAAACATAAATTTCATATTTACCTGATGTTAGGAGTAAAGTGATGTGCAAAAGTCTTTGCAATGTGTGTTTTTAACAACGCTTATAACTTATACTGAATTGTGAGGTCCCAATAGAATAACACATAAGTTTAAAAATGAGAAAAATATATTACATGTCTCCATGTTATGAATTAAAATATCAATTTGAATAAAGGTTATTGTCCATATTAAGTAAAGTGGGGACCTTAAGAACTCTGTTAAAGAATATATGTTATAGATGTATCTTATTCCATTTGAAACTAGTTGCGGATATGGCCAAAAAGAAGGAGCCAAACCCCATCTTAAAATAGACCTATGCATGAGGTATATACTTATTAATTACTTACTCATTAGGAAACGAGAATTACATATTAAGAATGTGCATGTATTTTGACGGATACGTGGATGGCTATTTGGATGTGTTATAATTTATTATACATAGTTAATATAAACAGCACATCTAATTAAATCATTTCATTATATTGTTGCTTATATATAATGATTGTCTGTATCGAGTGTCAATTTCGTGCACAAGTAAGTCCACAACAACGACGTAGAGAATCGATTGAAATAGGCATATGATAAGGGAATGGCAGACCCTTATTAGTTGAAGGAATTATACGAAGATAACGTATCTATATCTATTAAAGCATTAGGGTATTAAGTTCTAATTTAGATAAGAGATCGCTTGTGGAGCTAATGTTAATAATATTGATTGTCTTGTATCTTCATTGTTGTATATCGTGATGACGAATAAAGTGTTAAATTTATGCCTGATATCACGAGAATGTTTCAGACAAAGAGTAAATAAAACCGTCGAGAAACTTTTAGAAATGAATAAACAACGAAGACAAAGGGTTGTTAAGTGTCAGTGAAAGTTGATTGATAAAATTACAGAAATGCACATGTGAAATATGAAAAGAAAAATGGTACGCTGTCATACTCAAAACGAAACACTGAATTAGACCTTCGTCGACCAATCAAAGACAGCCGGAAGCTGTCAACATCTTCTGTAAATAGCTTCATCTATAATCAATGT
This sequence comes from Pteria penguin, assembly GCA_035048485.1. Lineage (NCBI taxonomy): Eukaryota > Metazoa > Mollusca > Bivalvia > Pterioida > Pteriidae > Pteria > Pteria penguin. The sequence continues at coordinate 26,272,960 of CM068586.1, read as the reverse complement.
TTAAACATAATCAATCTTTACACCTGAAATGAGGATCTCACTTTTAGAATCACAAATATTACCTTCATTTAGCAAAATCTCATCGTCCCCTACTTATGGCATTTCTATATCTCAGTAATACATTATGCCACACCGAGTTCAAATTATCATAACGTTGTTTTTAGGACAAATCAGATTTTTATAAAGTGGTAGATCATCAATTTATTGAGGACGAACTGAATCTTCTTATTTTACATCGCTCCAGGATTATTTCACGTATATAGTGACGGCAACTTCTTAATGCATTGCATAGAAATTTATACCTTTGCAAATGGTTTGGTGTTGTTTATAAGGGGAAATTTACGATACTTTGCATTTACTTGATTCGATTTCTACGAGACGTAAGTGACAGGTGTTGCTAGCAATCAGAAGGTAGAAGCTTAATTTCTTTGATCACGTGATTACACTCACAAGTTGATTTAAATGTTGTTTCTTAAGCAGAGACTATTTAGTCTATGCATGTTCATCAGTTTTATGGTATGTTGACTACTTTAGTGGTTTTTCCATCATCCTGTCATACAAACGATACCAAAATATTGCAGGTATGGGTTGAAAGCGGAACATGTTTGAAAAGAAACCTTACACAGTCACACATCAGAATAAGAAATCGAATAATGTCGATTTAGTCAAACCTTACACGAGAAATATTTTTACGATCTCCACGTTGAAAAAAATAATTTTGTGAATTATTATACAAACTCATAGAACAACATGATTTTCTGGCCAGGTTATAGTTTTCTGTTGTTATGAAATAAATTGTATGATAGATAAACAATAAATATTAGTATATATACTGATATCAATTAATAGCACAAAATGTGCATTTCTAGAAATAGCCTTTATAGCGATGCTTCATAACGACACTATGAAAGTTCTAAATATTTCAATCGTGTTGTTACCATCATAAGTTAATATGAAGAACTGTAAAATCATCATCAAACCAACCCCTTCCCTCCACCATCCCCCAAAAAGGGGGCTTGAGGGTGGAGGAGGAAGGAGGGAGAAAAAATTTAGAAAAGAATCGTGTTTTATTTGTCATCGTTTATTCAACATTGGCAATGCAACAAAGAACCCTGTATATGTAAACAAGGCAATAAAATTGAGTGCTAAGTGGTGGTTTCGATTTTCTGCCAAAATGTTGCAAAATATGGTCCTACCATGGTTATTTTCAAAACTAGAAATAATAAAAAAAAACCCAGATGATTACACTCAATACCTTCTGATATTGATACAGATTTTCAAAGCACGTAAACACTGATTTGGATCATATTCCGTGCGTTTTAATCCCTATCGTGACAATACGAGTTATGATATAAAATTCTCGGACCCTTGTACCTAGAAATACCGCGATTTGAAAAAATTGTGATTATAACCTCCCTTTTTTCAGTCTCTGTTCCAATTCCTGAATCCTTTCAGAACAGAATGCTTCATTCTGGTCCCTTAGATACTCATATACAGCGTCCACGACACCCTCATTGCTTCCAAAATTCTTACCACGTAGGTACAATGTTTTGAGAATAGATAGAATGTAAAGATGATGGATAAATCAAGCCATAAGTCTGAAAATCATAAAACCAGAGGACATACAAAATCAGTGAAAATGAAAACCAAGTGGAAAATAACAAAATATATCTACTTGAAGAGCATATGTGAACCCCTATGATAGAGTGAGATCAGGTGCCCGAGAAGAGTTGGCATCTCCTGCTTGCTAGCAACACCCGTCACATATACCCAGTAGAAAGAGTCAAATCGTGTAAATTCCATATATATTTATATATGGAGAACCTTCTAGTATAGAAGGTGTCAAATCTGTGTAAAATGATCGGAATCTGTCTCAATCCAGAATATCATTTAATAGTCTGGATAACGAGATATCATATGGAGTAATGAGTCTCGTAACGACCATAGAACTTCCTTGGTGACGTTGCTAGTCTAGCACATATATAACCTTGGTTCAGTAGCTTATCTGAAAGTCGCCTAGCCCTCAGAACAAAGTCATTGTAATTTGAACATGCTCTGCAATAAACGTATTAACTGAGATATGAATACGCCGTATGCGGGCGATGATGGAATGTTGCTACTTATGGAAGGAAAGTTTGTGATAGCGAAATTGAAATCGTCACGTTTGTTATAGAGTGAGGTGTTCAATTGATCATCTTAATAGTGAGAGAAAAGATGTAAAGGAACATTATACCTGTTTATCTTTTGATCTTCAGTCAACATTCTAGGGACCCATCTAGCCGAGTCCTAAGACATGCATAAGATGTCGATTAAAATTGATTGGACAACCCCGTAATTGTGCCAAGACTGTGCACGATATCAACCTTTTTGTCTGTGAAAGCCTTCTTGGGACGTCTAGATCCTTCATCATCTTCAATGCTCTGCTTCACTTCAGCAGCCTATTATTCAACAGTTCTATAAGAGGATGCCTCCTTCCAACGGTTTTATGAAGTCCTCATGAATTTCCGTTGCAGTGATCCCCTTCTTAAATTAATACTTATTCTCTGCTTCAATTTTAGTTTTCTCCATTTTGACTAACCTTTTAATTTTTAACAGTGAATTCTATATATAATGTAAGGCTTTGGAATATTCCTGTCGCAGACAAAAAATTCAATGTCATTGAATAATGGTTAGATTCTGGTTTTAATCTTAATTATTGTATCAAAATATAATGTAAAAGTTTTTAATATACTTCGAATTCTTTAAATTTATTGTACGTAGATATTTAAAGCGTCATCTATTATAATAGTAGACTCATTTAACCATCCATTTCACAATATATTTGTTATAATTCCACGAAGTTCTATCAAGATCCATTTTATTTTAAAATTAAGAAGTCGATATCTGTCTACAGTTAGTAGATTGTGTACAATGAATAGATAATAAATTCATTGACGGTTATTGTTTTCGGCCGCTCCACGATTATTTCACGTATACAATGACGGCATCTACCTGATGCATTGTGTAGAAAATTAATACCTTTGCAATAGACCCTCCCGAAGCAATGAAGAGTCTTTAATGTACCAATGACACAGGACCTCGGGTTTAACTGTCTCATTCGAAAACAGAACACTGGTATGCCCGCAAAAAAGTCATGAGTAGAGCACATCTACCGAGCCACGGCGTCCTTAGTTAATAAATGCTGCATAAAGCCTCGTCTTGAATTCACCTTTCCCTCCTTTGAAAATAAAATTTTCACTCTAACGTATGTAAACCACTCAGTGACGCTGTGTCAAAAGAAAAGATTTTGATTGTGCCAAAAAGATATATTTCACACTTTTCTAATCCGCATATAAACCTATATGTGAATAATAATATCCCCCTTGTCAGTCAGTATCGTGTTTTATGATGCCACTCGTGAAAACGTGTTCTAAATGTCAATGTTGTGTACGCAAAACTTGTTAGTATTTGGTGGAAAAACACGAGTTGCTTGCATTTGAGCTCAAGCCAAAATGTCGTTTTTCAAACGCCAGAACCTCGAGATTTACTTCCTTTTTCGGAGAGGAAATATTTTGATTGTGCCAAAAAGACATATTTCACACTTTTCTAATTTCTCTCTGTCTCATAAAATCTGTTTAGCACACTAGCATTCAAGTACATAATTGGATATGCACGTTATGATTAGTCAATCAATTAACCAGTCAAGAGAAATCAATACCATGTCGAAATAAACATGGTAATTTTTATAATCAGTAATGCGTAATAATTGCCTCTGATAGGTCATATACAAAGCCACTCATGATCAAGTAAAATACGAAAATAACTGGTGCCACATGATTATGGCACTAATAACAATGTACCACTGTGGACATTCATGGACCCCTGAAACTCAGAGGTGAGACCAGGTGCCTGGGAGGAGTGAAACAAATAATGTTTTTAAATATCTATGCTTTGAATAAGAAAACTATAAACATGTTTGTAAAACAAGCCGTTTAATTCTTTCAGAAACATGATGGCAAGATATTCGCCCTCTCCCGTTTTGAACTGGCCCTCGAATTAATGGGCGAAAAGGGCGAAATTAAACGGGGGCAAAATTTCCCCTGTATACAGTAAATAAATAGATAAAAGAATGAATGAATAACCACCCCCTCCATAATGTTGATTATCTACTCATAAACACGTAGCATCGAGGAAAGACAATATTTTAATGTTTATTGTGCATTATACTAAAACTTCATTTAAATCTGATATATCATTGTCAGTTATTGACTATACCTATTGCATATACACGTATGAGTTCGTGAAATGTGAAATGGAACATTTCAGCATTTCTTGTTGCAGAAAGTTATGTATCAACATAAATGTACTTCATACCACTATTTTGTCATTTGTTTCCAAGAATACAACTGTCAATGCATAAAAACAGAAATCTGACATTTTTGACGCTGTAACACAATGAGGGCACCCACTTATATCATGAATTTATAAGACTTGGAGATTCTTCAAGTAAACACAATGTGTCTGTCATTCCATCACTTGTGATGCCAATCAGTGCCTAACGCTTCAAAATTATTGAGTTATACATTCTAAGAATTATTTATAAAGTGAAACCGGTAAGTGAAAAAAGATTTCTATGACACTTTTGTAAATTGTAATATTTTTAGCGAAATTTATAGTTAAAATATGAGATTCTACCCTAGAATTTCTTCTTTTGCATTGGTCTTACCTCTAACAAAGAACTACTGGTCGTGAAGGTCTAATTTGTTTGTAGCATAGTAAGTTTCTGGGAAGGGGGGGGGGTTATTGCATTTCATTCACCCTAAGATACGAATATCTTTTTATCTATGTACGCTTCCCAGCAGGCATTGAAAATCGAAGCTTCTGTTTTAATGTTTTCCTGAAAGTGCCGATCATTTAATACCTTTTAATGTATATCACTGTTTTACTTTGCAATGTTTATATCGTCTGTTGTTTGTCTATATATCTGTTGATCGTAAGAGTATAAATCAGTTGTCCGTATATATTCCTATCTACTATCTGTGTTTGTTTTTATTTGTTATCTGTAAATCTTTGTACTTGCTGGCCGCAAACATTTGTATCTGTTTGTGATGTTGTAGTTTATCATCACTCAGATTTAAGAATAATATCAGTAGGAACCTTTTGACAAGTTTATTTTTAAATCTAAAATATCATGCTTCCGCATCAAAAGACACATGAACGCCTTGTTGCACATGAGAAGGTGGGCCCGTAAACCGCTTAACCACACTTATTGATTGACTACTGTTATATCAATTCACCGACCTAAGTCGGTTTCGCAAATGCACGTTAATCGAAAGATTTTTGGATGTTCTGATGCGTTTTTTCTTTTCACAATTATTACATAATCAACAGTGCAAGACTTTGGCTGAGCCGGATGCTTTTATCTTTTCCCTTTAACCTTTTTTCAAACAAGCTTAAATGTAAAAATAAAATACAGGAGTGTGATAGATTAATCGATTTAGATGACGATCTAAAGAGGGGTTTAAATTGAGAATAATTATTCAATGTGTTTGATATTTTATCATGGTAGACTGGATATTAATGAATTATGCATCTCAGAATTTGGGGGGGGGAGGGGGGGGGTCAGGCTTGGTGTAGTGATTAAGCGCTTGGTTTGCGGCGCCGACGATCCGGGTTCGATTTCCAGGTTGTGCCAGTATGTTTAAGAGGTTGGTTACCTCCTGCTTATATGTGGCGATGTAACTGAAAAATTGTTGAAAGTGACGTAAAACACCAATCAAACAAACAAACCAATCTCAGAATTCAGAATACTAAACAAATAATGTCTTAGTATATAGTGTTGATGGAATTTGTATTTAATATTTATGCTTATGTTTTGTACACGAATAACTACATAAGTTATTACAAATTGATTCTAGTGTGTTCCCAATATGTATGAATGTATATACATATATATATATATATATATATATATATATATATATATATATATATATATATATATATATATATATATATATATATATATATATATATATACATATATATATATATATATATATATATATATATATATATATATATATATATATATATATATATATATATATATATATATATATATATATATATATATATATATTTAAATTAGATGAACGTAACGGTCATTATTACTTGCATTTCAGTTTCAATAAATATTTTTTCTCATAACCTGTGGATCGAACGTTATAATCAGTCCATCTCCAAGCAGTAAAATAATCTTAAAGGATAAAGTTTAGAGGGAATATTAGTATAGATTGTCAATAGGAAATTTTCTTATAGGGCAGTGGAAGTACTGAAGCAACCGAAATTGTTAATATAATTTTTTTTATTCATCGTAATATGTTACGGTATAGCGAGTATTATGCATATATATATCGTATGACAGACATACCTAATTAGTTGAAATATTTTCAATTTACTGTGACAGGATGCAAGGCAAACACGCATTACTGTTTGTCGTTTAGTATTCGTTTCAAGCATTTCAGACATTTTACATATTCTATATTTTCAGCTTATTAAAACCGGTGTGGTGTAGTGGATAAGGTGCTCGGCTTATAATCGAAAAGTCCCGGGTTCGACTCCCGCCCTAGGCACACCGGTGTTCTGTCTTTCGGATGAGACAGTGAAATCCGAGGTCCCGTGTCACAGTAGGTGTGGCACGTAAAAGATCCCTCACTGCTTCGGGGAGGTCTCTTGTAAGAGGTAAAAATTTCTATGCAATGCATCAGGCAGATGCCGTCACCATATACGTGAAATATTCGTGGAGTGACGTAAAACAATGATCAATCAATCAATCTGAGCTTATTGTGGTTGTCTGTGTATTACAGATTAGCAAGAAACAGAAAAATGAGGCCATTCACAGTCATCGGTGTCCTTGTGATGATCCATGCAGTGTCATCATACAGTCAGCAAGAACATTTGCGCGATGACTCGAATTCCTATAATTCGCAATTAGAAGAAATCCTAGATCCTATATATACAACTTTTGGACGGACGTCAGGTGTACCCCTTATCTGGAAAAGAATTCTTATGGAAAATGGTGAGTCTAGTTATAACGAACAGGAATCTGAACGTGCTTCTCACCTCAAGTCCTTTCTCAATCGACTACGAAATGTTCTTTGTACAAGCATAGAAGATGAAGCTTACAAGCAGTATATCAAATGTCCAGACATTGTCTTTAATAGTGTTCCATTTAATCACAACGAAAACGAATTCATAGAAAATAAAACAGAAAGAAATAATCAGTACGGAACTGGCACAGCCTACCCCCTGCTTCAGACACAGATACCCCACACCTATAAGCGATCCCGTTTGTCAATTAATGGGGCTTTGTCGTCGCTATCGGGCATGCTTAGTAAACAAGCGCAGCGCTATAAACATCCTGGCGGCAAATTATCGATGGTTCAACAAAGGATAATGAGCATCGGAAAGAAATGAAGGCTCTGCACTGATCACAATGTTATAGACCGCGAAGATATATTATACAAAACAAACAATCTTTACAGGTCTTAAGTATCAACATCTTTCATCTCCTTATATTTATGTACCAGTCATATCATTTATATCGGTGTGTGATTTATGTGAAAATATCTTTCATATCGCATTTAACGCTTTTATAAGCTACGAAATCATTATTTTTGGTTTATACAAATATAGCTTCAATACAATTCTTATGTAGTTTGAACAAATTATAATGAATTTTTCAATACACGTATCCTTGTATTTCTCTTAAGCAGATTGGTTTTTAAAATATCATGCATATAAGGCATCAGTTGATAATAATGTATTTTTATTGATTTTAACCTTTTTGAAACCACAAGAAAACAAAATATTCGTGGCTTTGTCAATTATTAGGATATTGAAAACAAATAATACTAAATTGCTCGTTAAGTTAATTCACTAAAAAGATTTTGCATTCACTGATCGATCATGCTTAACATCATTTACATACATATGTCCACATCGAAAATCGTTTTCTTCTCACAAAGATTTTAGTGACATATATAATTACTAATATGAAATGAAAATAGGAACATTAAATATTGTAAAGAGACAGTAACTGATTGAAATTGTATATTGAAAAAAATCTATTGATTCTGTAAGTTTATTTGAATCATTTCATTTTCGTTATCCAGGAATGTATACTGAAAATAAATTTCAGTAAATTTTAAATAATTCGTCGAGTTATTTTGATTGTACTGGTTAACCCGATTGGTACCGAACATCAATTTAGTAAGCATGGATCTGGGGCCACAGTGTCTGGTCTCAGAAAACCCGGGGCTTCATTACCGTCAGAGACCCTGGAATGCCTCGGATGGTTAAAAAAACCAAGATTCCATATGACAAACATCAGAATGTAAAAGAAATCTCACAACTTCGTATGGATCGTGGCATATGCCATTTGTATTAATCTTGCTTCAGAAAGGTGCATGTGCCATAGAGTTACATCATGCATGACATATATAGTATATATACAACAATAATACCTAACATGTCGGTGCATCTGTAACATGACAGCACCAGCTATCATACATTAAGTATACATTAAGATCCAACTTTTCAGTACATATGTAACATAACGGTTTCCAATTATCATACATGTTAGTATATATACATCAATAGGAACCAAGATGCCGGGGCATCTATATCATCTTGCAATATGTCATCAAAGGCATCTGAGTTAGCCGTAGGGCAGAAGTCACCAAGAAAATGTAGAACTAGGTAAAACCTGGGTAACAAGTAACGCAATGACATGAGAAAAATTTTGATTGTACGACAGATGCGATGTCGACTTAAGACTGTTAATTGTTTAACAGACGGTACTCATGTTAGTATGTATACGTCAATAATATCTTACATGTCTGTGTATCTGTAACATGACCGCATAAGCTATCATACATGTCAGTATATATACATCATTAAGACCCAGCCTGACGGTGCATCTGTGACACAACGCATGAAGGTACCAATTATCATACATGTCAGTATCTACGTCATGAAGTAAACCTACAAAAAGGAGTAAAAGAAGGTGCCAAGTACCTAAACAATATCACGTCGCTGCCTCCTTAAAGCTTATATGTCCGTAGAATTTATAAATGAGTACCTATATGTTGGTGCATTTTTAATATCATGTATGACAGTGCCTCTTAAACACAGTACGTGTAGACACACTTACTACAAATAACCGAAACATAACTGTACCTCATTAACATCAAGTATGACCATACGTCATTGACGCCATACATCTCGGTAAATGGACCTTTATAGTTCCAGCAATTTGGGTGCTCCTTTAACACTGTGAGTGTGAAATAATCAGTATTACAATTGTGTTAGTATATAAAGAGTTTAAACATGTAAACGCCTAAACACTTTAATAAATGTCCGAACAATGCATATCTGTCACGCCCATCATGAATACAGAGTTAAGTACAGCAGAAGAACTTGCAACACTTTTAAGATGTTTAAGATTATGAAACTTTCATTATAGCAAGTTATCTGTCCATATTTATCAAAGCATTCCGCAGCAGTTGAAACGGAAGGGTATATAAATAAGCTATTGAATATTAATTAAATTTACTTTTCTCACTTGTATGCTTATTTCACCATAGTGAGATATGATAAATCAAGAAGCAGTCATTATTATTTGTCTCACCTTGATATGCATAAAGTGAGAGGGTCTTTATTAAACACGAAGATCACTTTATAAATAATGCTCCATATAGAATAAAGCTCAATGGATTACTGAAGTTAAGAAGTAAAAGATTATGAAGGGAAATTTAATAATATACCTTAGTAGTTAAAATACATTTATGCAAGACAAATAGAGATATAGAATATCACGTCCCTTTCGAGGAACCCGAGGTGGTATCAGGTGACATGGAGGAGCAGGTGACATGGAGGAGTTAGTATTCCATATAATGTTTGTAAGTATTTTACGAACTTGGTGTACCAAACCATTTTTATAGTAGAAAGTAGAAGAACTTTCTCTTTAGGTTTAATTGAAAAAAACCCTGATGTTACGAAAGAGAAACTACAGTGAGTCAGTGCATACGTGTTGGTAATAAGAGATCTAGATTCACTTTGTCAAACACACATTGCGTAAATGCTTGGCACATGCCACATTGTCTTGGTCTCTAAATACTTGGCACATGCTACATTGTCTTGGTTTTTAAATACTTGGCACATGCTACATTGTCTTGGTCTCTAAATACTTGGCACATGCTATATTGTCTTGGTCTCTAAATATTATTTATCGATTTTAAATGAATTGACACATTGTATTACGTGGTAAGCAGGAAGGTGAACCTGTTAACTGATTAAGCGCGTTTATTTAATGGTAAAGGGACAGTCCCGAGTCAATATCCGAATAAATTATTATTATTAATAATATTATTATTTTTTCTATTATCATTATCATTATTATTATTATTAATATTATTATTATTATTATATTTTATCATATATACTGCCACTACTCTCTTCTCTTCCCGTATATAAACATGCCACATAAAATTATTTATCTTGAATATTTATAACCGTGTTCTAGATAAACTTCCGAAAATGTATTTCTAACCATAAAACAAATGATTGAGTTTCTATAATGTAACTAGAGATGCACATCCAGTACCCTACAAGTCTACAATAACAAAGGGATATTTAAATGTTACGATGCTTCAGAACAGTTCATTTAAACCTCAGATAAAATATTACGGTATGTACACAGTAGAAAATATACCCTCATAAGTACATTCTAATTAGAACGATGTTTAAACAAAGCAAATTATCGAAAATAGTAATATATATCTTGGATGATGGGCGTGTTAAATTATTAAATGTATCTGTCTATTCATTGAAGTAAACGCATCAAATGAAATTGAAAGAGCTGCTTATTTTGGAGTAACATCGGGAATTTTTGAAGTACCACGAGTTAATAATTATTTTGGACTAACCTCGGGACATTCTGATGTACCGCGAGTTAATAATTATTTTGGAGTGACCTCGGGAACTTCTGATAAACCGCGAGTTAATCATTCATCTGGTACTTATATCACGTATAACGGTAGAATAGTTACTATCATAAGGATAGAGGTATCACGCCTTTAGTCAACATTTCGCAAATTTTACGGTCGTTATAACGACCTTATTTGCTCATATGATAGATCGTTGTCCGACATGTTGACCTCCATATTTCGAAGTAGTTAGACCGTCTGCATTACCAGTACTGTATTAATTGTACTGATCATGGCATATATCGCTTGTGACTACGGCTGTGCCGTTTTCTACATCTGCGGTTGGCAGGGGATGCTTACTCGTCCATGGCTTCTGATCCCATCTCTGTTTTAAAAGGGGTCCGTATATATACGTATTGTCATGTTGTTTGGACTTCCAGATTTTTAATTATCTAGAGTACGTAGCATAGACATAGAACAAATTCGTGTATACAAGACACTCTTTTAATAAACAAAAAGCAAGATAAATACATACACAATATCAAAAAGCTATGAAGAACGGTATAAGTAGTTAGGTCAAATTCAATTATATATAGAAAAAAAATCTTGCGTGGAAAAATACATTAACTCGATACAATTATAAAGGAAAATTTTAACAAAATACTTTGGCCTGAGTCATTATTCTTTTGGTTTGTTTCGCAATGAATTTCATATAGTTGTGCTTTCCGATATACTGCACTCAGTAATCACACACTTTCAAAAAGTTTCTGATCATTGGGCTTAAAAATAATGATATAAAATTTAATGTGCAATACCTGTTGCATCAGAATCCTCTGTACTTATTGATTAATAAATAGTCAATTACACTTATTATCAAGGTTATTGTATCAATGAGAATTATGAAAATAACAAATGTAACTCCATCACAATAGCACTTATAACATATCCTTTATTATTTTGTAAAATGTAACGTTGAAAGAAGAGCACCAAACAACAACATGTTGTACTCATACTTTATTTATATGCAGATCTGTAGATGATTACCTACTCTTTATGTGTGTATTGTTTATTACACTGGTGAATAATTATTCATTTTTATTTACTGACAAATTTAGCTTCATCAACGTTAAACAAACGCCCAGTAAATGGCTCCTGACATTACATTGTAACAATAATATGATGTTTGTTGTTTATTGTTAAACAGAAAATATATTTAATATCTATGTCTTTTGAACAGAAGTCGATATTTGCAGATGAATATCACTTTAAATATTAACCTATGAAAATTGGATAAAAGAATTATATTAACTGTATCACCATAAATCTAAAACATATATGGTTAACACATGTTAAATTTAACCAACATCACAATTACACATAATTCTGTTTGTATATTCAATATCCCTATATACATCATTTTCTAGCATCTTAAACATACAAATCTTTCATATTATTTCCAAATATATGCAAATGATTAACTTAAATCAAAACATTTAGAACAAATTTACATACTTATAATTTGATACCACATAACACAGAGAGAGAGAGAGAGAGAGAGGGGGGGGGGGGAGAAGCTAACTGTGCTTTTTATTCTGAAAAAAATGTTACACCCTCGCAGATATATGTATATATGTTAAACATGCTTTTGTTTATATGTTAAACTTTCTATTCAGTGTGTGGACTGTCTAGCAGACGTATGACTGTAGATAAATGGTGATGAATACCTGAAATACCGATGGGAAATCTGACGAACACCTGTAAAACATTGATATAACATTTGATACCACAATACAATTGAATACAATTAAGAGATAATATTCATTCTGAAAAAAAAACCCCTTCTTACTCTGATATTTTATGTATAACAAAACCTCAGAACTCATTTTATTCTTAATTCAGTGGTTTTAGAATTTTCTTCTAAACTGGTTATACTATAAATTCTGCTTATACATTTTAAGTACAAAAATGAAATGAGAATAATATATCAAGAATATTCTTTAACATTAATGATTACAAAACAATGTTTAGTTGCATAAAACAGAATATAAGACACTCTAATTAAGTGTTAAAGATGTTATCTATAGAAGATTGATCCAAAACAAGGTAAAAGAGAATGAAATATATGAAGTTACAAATTGCAAAAATATAAAAACAGGATAAAATTACATCACTATTTCAGGGTCACTTATACAAACATTTTAAATCATTTTAGAATCATATGAATTTTAGTGAAACAATAATAATACAAGATCTGTGTTTGTTTAAACAATATTTGAAATGCCATGCATGAAAAAAGTAGGATTAGGCCGTAAATAGTATCAAATTGTATTAAAGCTATCTGAAATGAATGTGAAAGTCAGTCTCAAACGCAGTGAACGATAACTGTAAGGGTATCGAATGTGTGCCATTTACCCACATCTGCAATATAAACAGAGGATAATGAATATATATCTAGAAGAACAATTAAAATGCAAAATACAAAAGTAATTGATGCAACACCAGCATTAAAATCAGAACACTATACCATTGTAGATATTTACGGACATCTAGTCCCTAGACATAAGGCTAATTGCCCGGGAGGAGTACGTGTCTCCGGCTTGGCTAGTTTTATTGCTAACACCAAGTAGAAAATGTTGAAGTATATGGCATGAAACGCCTCACATTTGATGTGCTCTGCATTGCTGCCCATAAGTTTGATTAATAAATTATTTGTGCTTAAGTAATTGAAGAAGCTGAACAGTTACATTCAATAATGATCATAGTAATAATTAAGTTCTTAAGTAAAAGATTTCCATGTAATGGACAAGTTTAATTGAATGAGTGAGGAGGAAAAAGTAAAAACAAAAAAGACAAACCCGTTTTTTGTTTTAATTAATTATTTAAATGAATATAGTTATATAAATATAATACATTAATCTACGTAGACCACAGACATTTAACAAGTACAGAGAGAGAGAGAGAGAGAGAGAGAGAGAGAGAGAGAGAGAGAGAGCAGAAAACTAGAGCTGATGGGACAAATACCCCCATGACAATAAAGTTGAATAACAAGTGGAAAGGACCATAACTCTGAAAAAAAAATCTAAAAATGTAACTCCTTTCATAAAAATCCTCACATGTCCATGATTTAGCACGAAGAATTTATAGCCCGGACCAGAATTTTGGCAATGTGTATACTTTGACCGTGACCTTATAGATTTAACCTTGGTTCTAGATTACGACACACCCTTGGGTCGTGGACAATTTTGTGAAATATCGGTCAAAGATATAGCACGAGATGTAGCATGAAATATGACACTGACAAGAATTTGGCTATGCGTACACTGTGACCTTGTAGATATGACACACTCTTGGGGCATGGAAAACGAATGTGTGAAATATTATTGTCCTGCAAGTAAATGGGAAGAAGTTATGGACCAGAAAAGAATTCTGGTATATATGTACTCTGATCTTGACATTGAAGATGTGACCTTGGTTCAAGTTTATGACACACCCCTGGGTCATGGTTATGAATTGTGTAAAATCTAATCTCCCTCCAACGTACAAGAATGAAGCTATTGCTCAAACAGGAATTCAAAGTTTTTTGACATTGACTTGAAGATATGATCTTGGTTCAAGCTCATGACACAGCCTTAGCTCATGGACAACAGTTGTACCAAATATAATCACCTTTCAACATTACAGGAAGAAATTATAGTTCGGACGAGAATTTTGTACACTGTGACCTTGAATTTGGAGATGTGACCTTTCTTTAAGATAATCACAAACTTTTGGATCGTAGACAACAATTGTGTGAAATACAATCTCCCTCTTATAACTTATAAGATACAAGCAATGGCCCGAATAGGAATTCTGGTTTTTATGCACTGTGGCATTGACCTTGAAGATATGACCTTGGTTCAAGATTATGACACACACTTGAGTTATGGACACAACTGCGAAATATAATTTTTCTCCAACATAACAGGAAAAAGTAATAGCCTGGACATGATTGTTTCCCTGTAACTTAACAAGAAGACGTTATGACACGGACCAGAATTCTTGCTAAGTGTGCACTGTGACCTTGACCTTGTACATACGACTTAACTTCAAGGTCATGACGCAACCTTGGATCATGACGACATGGTCATGGACAACAATATTGTGAAATATACACGGACAACAGTATTGTGAAATATAATCTCCCTATAAGGAAGAATCTGGCCCGAACAGAATTTGTTTTTTTTTTACACTAGGACATTGAACTTGAACTTGCTTTATTCAAGGTCATGACATATCCTTGGGTTATGTACAACAATTGCCCTAAATATAATTTTCCTGCAACATAACAGGAAGACGTTATGGACCGGACACAAATTCTTGCTAAGTATGTATTATGACCTTGCCTTTGAAGATATGATTTGTGTTCAAGGTTATAACATACACTTTGGTCATGGACAAAAATTGTGTAAAATATAATTTCCCTTCAAAGTAAAAAAAAAGAAGTTATCTCCCAGACAAGATTGGTGAGCAGAGGGACAGCCGGCCAGGGCGTCTTCTACATGCCCCCCCCCCCCCCCAATCTTTTGTTGGGATATAGAAACTGCTAAAATATTCAATGTGGTCCATGTATGTAATGCAGGCGAAACTGTCAAATAAATTTAAATTGCTTCAGCGTCATCTGTCCTTCGTCCTCATTTGTTTTCTCCTTTCATATACAGATTGCTGTAACCCCACTTGAAGTAGTGTTTGCTGAGTCTTATTGGTAGATTTTAAGATATCAACGTAATATTGATTTGAAATTTATCATCATGCTTTTATTCCAGTATTTATTCATAATTACAGCTGTTACCAAGCGGATGCATTACTTATAGTCAATATTATTAATAAACGTCCATTAATATCCATAAATATGTTTCCGCTAAACGGGTGTATGGTACGCTTCCATGTTGACACGAATCTCTACAAGGTCAGGCTAAATTTATATAACCAGTGCACAACTTAAAGTTAGACACTTATACCACCTTCTGCCACAATTATGTACTTTTTGTTGATAAAACCAGACCAGTTTGAAATTGTTTCAGAACCTCAATACCTTTCATATGCCACCATGAATTCATCCGCACCTGTCTTGGGTATGTAGAAAAAGTGCGGAAATGATTTTTAATCCGATCATTTCATCTATACTAGAATAAAACCCATATGCTCAACTCCACCACAAAACATCTGTGTCTATCTTGCTTAATTAAAAGAAGTGCGGACAAGGTGTTTTACCCCGCCCATTTTCCCCATAAACCACAGACCAGAGTCTAGTTTAATACCCTTGTGCATAACTCTACGTCAGACCCCTTTTATATTCAACCACCACATCTGCATTTGTCTTGCTTGTAAGGAGAAGTGCGGACAAATCTTTTTAAGCTCGCCTTTTTCCCCTAGCCCTTCTTTAAAATCACTTCATCAAATATAATCACAATATTGCTAACATTGTTTTAATTGCTACAAATCCCATATCGCCTTGGTCTCAATGATCACAATTTCAACTAGGTAACCTTTCCTCTTACCATAACAATATTAATATATTTTCATTAAGACCACACCTTCAGAGGAAACGGAAGTCGCACGGTCATGGCCGTAATGACAACTGCAGAAGACGTGGTAGGTTAAATAGGTCATTAGACGATCTATTGCCGATAGCCAAAAATAACTCTCGACACGAACGTTCACACGCAGTATTGTCTATAACGGTCATCAGATTGCATGAGGCTGATCCAAGAGGGTTACGTTATATAGATTGGTTTAGATTCAACATAATTAAGCATTGTAAGCATTGACAAACTTTACCCAGGTAAATCATCGCTTCCTTCTAAATCGCTATCGTGACCAATCTAAAGAGAGTTAAATCTAAAATTCCGCAGTATTTCGAGAACTTTGAGCCACCCCTGATTGGCTATCTATACAACAACGTTTTAATTACAATGCTGTCGAATGAAATCCTTATACGATTGACTCTATTCTATTTTCATGTTCTTGTAATAAATTTGAATATATTTATCATCCTGCAGTCATGTCATTACGGGTGATTTTAACTATATGTCTGACACAAACATATGATCCCTTTTTAGTAAAGGACCAAAATAAAGATTACCTTCCAGAATAGATTTAAACAAATGTCGGATATTGTTGAAGAAGCTAGAAACACTTATTGTTGCTTCATTAATGTTTTACGTCACTCCAGGATTATTTCACGTATATGGTGACGGCATCTGTCTGATGCATTGCAAAGAAATTTATACCTTTGGAAGGGGCCCACCCGAGGCAGTCAGGGATTTTTTACAGGCGCGCATATCGTGACACGGGGCCTCAGTTATCACTGCTTCTTCTGATAGACAGAACACCGATATGTCTACTGCATGAGTGGACCCCGAGACCTTTCACTCGTAAGCCGAACACTTCATCCAATGAACAACAACGGGTCCACACTTAATGTAAACGGGGACAGGATTAGTGTAGTGGTTAAGCGCTTGGACTGCGGCGCCGACTATCCGGGTTCAATTCGCAGGTTGTGCCACTATGTTTAAGAAGTTGGTCACCTCCTGTTTCCATGTCGCGTTATAACTGAAAAATTGTTGAAAGCGACGCAAAACACCAATTAACCAACCATCTTACTGTAAACGACAGTGTAAAAAAGAAGGTGTACAAGTACATGCCTTGATTGACTGGAAATGTGAGATCCTGATATAATCGAAATATTCGCATCGATAATACAAGAAATCCCCATTTAATCTAACAGCCACATACAATACCGGTCTAATCTATAAAGAAAAACTGACTGATTTACAAAATATTTAGTCATTCTACATGCTGACAAAGCAGCTTATAATATCATTTTTTGAAAACTATACTATATTAGAGTTTTTAAAACAGAATTCAACTCTACTAGTACGTATGTTGAAATCCCATATTGAAGAACAAGATCCTTTCTGACCATTGTATAGTAATGTGCAACTTCAATATGATCTTTCAATCATATATTGGTTACCTATACAAAAGTATATATATATGAATAATATTGACTATTTCATATCAAATTCTAGTTACTGTTCTACATATGTCTATATATTGAATCATAAGTACATATATTGAATCTTCAGTCGATGGAAATACATATAACACCAAATTAGACAAAGACATAGATTGAAATACTGCCAATGTTATATATGTCAACACTTGAGAAGCTAGAAGATGTGGGGCTCAATATGTCGGGGAAACTTCTCAAACTTTGAAACAACGTTTTCGGAATTATTCCTATAAAATTCGTAACAATTCACGACGTAAATACCAGAATTTCCTTTATAACCACTTTAATAAATACCAACATAATATTAACAATGTGAAAATAAATCCAGTAGAAAATATCTCTAAATTACCAGGTGATACGAAATCAGATGTTAAAAAACCACTTTTGGAAGCCGAGCTCTACTGGATTAAACAACTACAAACCCCATACCCTCTCGGTCTCAACGACCAAACATATTGACAAGGTAATATTTCTTCTCATCAGATTAAGATCAATATTTTTACATTAAGACATAATACTATTAGAAAACGTAGGTCACATGTTCGTCGCCGTAATCGTAACATTAGAAAACGTAATCGTTTAAATAGGTCATTAAACGATCTTATATTTATCTCAAAAAATAATGGCCGTCATGAACTTTTGCGTGTACTATCCTCTATTCCGGTAAATAAATTGAAACCTATCCTGGACGAAGCTGATCTTCGAAGTTTATGCAATTCTGATTGATATAAACTCAAATTGATTATTTTATTTTCATATAATAAACTCTTTACTCGTATTCCGTCTCTTCCACCCAAGCAGCAATTTCTTAAAATTAAATTTATTAATAAACGCTTTGATCTACTTGACATTTCTAATATTTTCCGTGATCATAGAGTCACATCTAAAATCCCCCAATTTTTGAAAATTTAGAACCTCCACTTATTTGTTACCAGTACAAAAAGCCTATAAGAAATCTTATTTTAAATTATAATAGAGTTACATCTAACCCTGATATTTCAGAGTCTACTTATTCGTCGTGTTCTTGCGAAAATTCTAAATATGATTATAAACCGGCAGGTCATGTTATTACTGGTGACCTAAACTGTATTTCGGACAAGAAATTGCGCACCCTTTTTGGAAAAGGACCTAAATATAGGTTACCGTCCAGGATAGATTTCAATAAATGCCGTGACGTTATAGAAGATGCTTTAAGTACATATTGTAAACGTTGGTGTAAATAAGAACAGGTAAAGGTTCATGCTCTTAATGATTGGAAAATACTAGATTTTAAGAATTGTCGATATCCGTATTAAGAACTTTACGGAAAATCCGCATTTATTTCAACAGACTAATACATTGACGGCAAATTCTATTAAAAAGAAGACAGCTGACTTACATGCTAAATATGTCTTTGTTCCTGCTGATAAAGCAGGTAATAACATAATAGTTGTTTGAAAACTATATTATATTGAAGTACTTAAAACGAATTAAACTCCACTCATACATATGGGGAAAGCCCTGCCTCAAAAGACAGCACCTTGCACGATCTCCTCATGACCATGTCCGACTTCAAAATTAAAACTGATAAATCTGATCTACCAACCATGTATTGGTTCCCAAAACTACATAAAAGTCACATTTAAATCACGTTTCATATCTAATTCTAGCCACTGCTCTTCTACGGTACTATCGAAACATTTTACGTCTGCTCTAACTGCTATAAAAGATCATATCAAATATTGTGATGTCGCATTTCATAATAGTAACATCAATTAATTTTGGTCAATTAAAAATTCTCATGAAGTTATAGACAAACTTCTTTCACTAAATTTCAAAGCGACTCAAATTTCTACATTTTATTTTTCTACACTTTATGTATCTCTGCCTCATGATTTTATTAAAAGCAAATTGCTGTCTATTATACAATGGTATTTTCACAGAGAATCTAAAACTTACATATGTACTTCCAATAACTCCGGATTCTTTTCCAACAAACAATATACTTCATATAAATACTGGACTTGCAAGGAATTATGTAAAGCACTAGGTTTTCTCATGAATAATATTTTTGTGCAATTTGATTGCAAGATATATCAACAAATAGTTGGGATTTCTATGGGTACTAACTGCGCGCCTCTGATAGCAGATTTATTTCTTTATTGTAAGGAGAGGGATTTTATGATTTCTATTCAAAAATCAATACGTTTCGACCTCATGGACAAATTTTAATAATATCTGGATGACATTTTGGTTATCGACAACCCTGAATTTGAACAATTTATATCAGAAATATGTCCACCAGAGCTCAAATTGAATAAAGCTAATACTTGAGATAAAAATACACCTTTCTTAGATTTGAACATCAAAATTATCAACCACCTAATATATACTAATATTTATGATAAGCGTGAGGATTTCGGATTTCCTATTGTAAATTTTCCTTACTTGGATGGTGATGTCCCTCGACTCCCATCATATGGCACCTATATATCTCAATTAGTTCGATTTGTCAGAGGCTGCACCGATATTTTGGACTTTCATAAACGAAATTTACAAATTACTACTAAACTTTTAACTCAGAGCTACAGATATCACAAGCTTAGAAAAACATTCGGCAAATTCTTCAGATCTTATTAAGAACTTCTATCTAAATTTGGAAATATTTCTTTTCAACACTATGTATCCAATGGAATTTCCCATCCTAATTTTTACGGTGATCTCGTATATAAACTAAGGAAAGTAAAAGGTTCCGATAACGTTATTTTATCATGTAATAAAATAGTCAAACGTCTTCTAAATAGACAATATGACATTGAGATCATCAAAAAGACTATAGGTCTTGTATTTGGCCCCTCTACAGCCTTTTACTTGAACCTTGCACAGGGCGATGGGGACTGTATGACGGGCTTTGTCCAAACCTCTTTCAGAGGAGACACGGCTCTTAACCTCGTCCCCTCTGACTGTTAGTCGGGACTCCTACAGATCTAGGATCTTAGCTCGCTTTCAGACTGGCAGAGCACGGTTTATCATGTTGATGTCGCATATATTTTTATATCATTATGTGTTTCACAATACCTTACGTGTTTATATTTTAAGACCTCTCAATATGCGATACCTGTTGACCCTTGTTCTTTACATAAAGAATTATTTATAAATTTTTAAATGTACGTCCTTTGATTGTTCTACTGTTACGGTGAGTGGGAAAGTGGGCCCGTAAACCGGTTAACCACACCATTTGTTTGGTTTTTGTCAAATTAAATGACCGTACTAAGTCGGTATCGTAATTGCATGTACAATCAAATATTTTTGTAATGTGTTATATGTGCTAGTATATTATTTATATTCATGTATTGTATAGCTCCATGGTGACTTCTGCCACATAAATGAGCCAGTAACTCCTCTTTCTTCTTTAAAATATATTACTTCCGCTCTTATTGCAGTTGAAACCATATAATTAAATATTGTAATGCCATTTTCTACAATAGTAACGTCAATCACATTTAGGCAATCTAAAATTCTGGAGAAGTCATTGAAACACTCCGTTTTAGAACTTTGAAGGTTACAAAGTTTCAATTTTGATTTTTCGACACTAGATAACCCTCTGGCTAATGACTTAATTAGAACCAAGTTCTTGCCTCTCATAGTGTTTTATTAGAAAATCTAAATTATGCCTCTGTATTTCAGATATTTTTCAAAACAAAAAATATGATAATTAGGAACATTGGACTTGTACTGAGTTACGTAATGCAATCAAATTTTTGATGGTTAATATTTATGTACAATTTAATGGCTCCCCTTATAGCAGATTAATTTGTTTTGAGAAGGACTTCATGTATTCCGTTCAAATATCGAAACGTTTCGACCTAATTGAGAGATCGCCAGATCCAACTTTAACCACGCCCATTACGTAGTTCCATTGTGACGTCATAGTTAAATTCGGGTTTGACGGGCCATTTATCTATGACGTCATAATGAACAAGTGTGCCAAAATGTACGGTGTCGGACATTTGACGATCACTCAATTGATAAGTTCAATAATACTTCCAGATATCGGTATGGTATTTTAGTGATCAATAACCAAAAGTTTGAAAAACCTATTACTAACATTTATCCACCTGAACTTCTATTAAGAAAAGGCAATACTTTTGTTACGGAAATACCTTTCGCGGACTATTAAAATTATTAATAACAATAATAAACCAAAATAACAAAACAATCTCAACTGAGTCAACTCACTTTGAAAATTCTGACTCAGGGTTATATATATATATCACGACTTCGAAAATCGTTTGCTAAATTTTACAGATCTTATTTAAACATTTTATCCAAATTTCGGATATATAATTTGGCAACAAAACGTGTCAAGCGGAATTTCTCATCCCAATTTTTACGGTGATCTAGTGCACAAACTAACAAGATCAGAGGTTTCAATAACTTCATATCGTCGAGTTCTAAGATTCTTAAACGCCCTCGACATCGGCAATATGATCCCAAATCATCGATAAGACCAATGGCCTTCTACAGCCTTACACTGACTTTAACTTGAGCGTTGCAGGTTGGTTAACAGGGTGATGTGGACTCTATGACGGGTCTTGTCCAAACCTTATCAGAGGAGACAAGGTCCAAAGCCTCTTCCCCTTTGACTGTTAGTAGGGTTTCCTACATATCAAGTATCTGATCTCGTTTATAGACAAATAGAGCACAGTTGACTTATGTCGATGTCCCGTAATATATTTTTAATACAATCATATTTCATTTAACATTTTGTTTAAAAAAATTTTATGACATCTCATCTTGAGAAACCTGTTGATCCTTGTTCTCTATACGGAAGATTATTTATATTTCTTTAATGTTTGGCCTTTGGGTGTGCTAAATGAGCGGCAAGGGGGAAGGTGGACACACGTAAACCGTCAAACACAAGAACTTCTCCAGATTTTAGATTGCCTAAATGTGATTGACGTTACTATTGTAGAAAATGTCATTACAATATTTAATAATATTGTAAAGCTTGTTACTCTAATTGATCGTCCTTATTTTGCGTCATAATTGCAATACGATCAAATAATTTTGTAATGTTATTTTCAGTGTTTATTTGACAAGTATTATGTTTTGTGTGCATGTTCTTTGTAATTTGTGTCGTACAGTTTGGTCAGGCGTCTTTTGTCTTTTCTTAATTCCAGAGGATAAATGAAAGTTAAACCAAGTTGCAGAATTTCCAATTAATTCCATTCATATTACACTGAAAAACATTTGTAGCAGGTGGACAGACGACGGAAATAGAACAGAGGGTACAAATAAAGCGTTTCAGACTACTTCGTCATATAAAATAAATTTTCCAATTCATATAATCAGTTTTGCATAATGATCTTCGCTGCTTTAGAGTTGCAGCTTTTAGTAGACTATAATGTAGATGACGTCATGACGAGCTTAATGATACGGTGTAAAGTACATACATTTTAATTTGTGTTTTCGGGATCCAAAGAAGCAATCTCATTAGTGAAAGCATTTTCCGACGCAAAAACATTGGCTGGCATCTTCACGTGGTTTGTTATCGTCAGTTTAGGTTCAACATCATTCTTATCTTGGTTTTGTGTGACCAGTAGTGGGAGTTTTTCATCACCTAGTAGAAAAATATACCGTACATATGAGAAATGAAAAGTAATTGTCATATACAACAAATAAAATATAGACCTTAATCCATCTGACAACACTATATCATATTCGTAATTAGATGATATGGTTAAATTTCAGTGGCAATTATCCATACATAGGTAAGTTCATAGATTTATAAACTTTCCGGACATATTCCATTTCATATCTATATCATGACTAAGAACGTCTTATTCAATATTTTGAAAATGTTTTTATTTATTTATCTATTAAGTAAGATGATATTGAAAGTGTCATTTTATTATACGATGATATTTGAAATAGGTTAGGTAAAATCCAATTGATTTGAGAGTTTATCTGAAAATGAACAATACGAAGTACCATTAAACTAAAAATTGGAATTCATAAACCGTTAGAATTATGGAATACCAACGTACCACTATCTGAAATCTATTTGGAGAACTTACCGTCAATATCGGGTGTTCTTCTTACAGATGTTAATACTTTCGGTTGAAATTTGTCTGCAAATGGAAAATATGTATTGAATGGAATACAAGACGAGTTATCAATGTATTACACTGAAACTGACGGGTCATCAGCATTACAATATGGTATAAATGTTTTATGTCCTAGTAGGACTGATAATCTAATATACCAAAATTACAAAACAAGTTTATAAAGGTAAGGAACGATATTTCAAAGTAAATAAAAATATTTGGTCTTGTGATTGTTAAGTTCTGTTTTGTGGAAGTGCGTTATTTAGTGAATATCCTCGATAGCATTCTGTCCACCATCGTGGACAAGTTTCATTTCAACAAAAAGGCTGAATGGACCTTAACGCTATAAGTTATAGATATAGGGAGATGTATATATATGACGCTCACCTTATTTTGTAGAACATTTTCTCTTTTCATTTCGAATAAAATAAATTAAAAAATAAGACTAAAAAAAAAAAAAAGCCAACACTCCCCCCCCCCCAAAAAAAAAACCCCATTCAAGTTGCTAAGACCAGTTAGTCCTTTAACTCTATTTAGTGTCCTCAGGACTCCACCCCTTTACAATTCTGAACATCCCTTTGTATGCATTATTCATATTTAGGGGTTATCATGCGAGTGTTTAACAAAAACTGAGAGGGAATCGGCGAATACCCTGTCAGAAATTGAGTTTCATTGCGAGGCGTTAATCGAGCAAAATGAGTTTCATCGCGAGGAATTAGCCGAATGGTGAAACGTATATTACTAACAGGGTATTCGCCGATATCCTGTCAGTTTCTGTAAAACACTAGCATGGTAATGTTGTGACCTGAAAAAAGCTCTTTATGACAAACGTGATGATTTCAATTTCGCTATCACAAACTTTCCTTTCATAAGTAGAAACATTCCATCATCGCCCACATGCGCGGATACAGAGGGGGAGTTAGGGGGGTCTGGACACCCCCCCCCCTGGAATCCGAAAATTTTACCAAAAAAAGGTAATATTTGGGCATTTTGGGGGTTGGACCCCCCTCGGCTAAGAGAAAAAATTACCTTTTTTGGTTGCACCCCCTCTGACAAAAAATTCTGGATCCGCGCATGGCTCACATACGGCGTATTCATATCTCAGTTAATACGTCATTCCAGAGCATGTTCAAATTACAATGACTTTGTTCTGAGCTTATAGATAAGCTACTCAACCAGGGTTATATATGTGCTAGACTAGCAACGTCACTGAGGAAGTTCTTTGGTCGTAACGAGTCTCTTATTACTCCTTATGATGTCTCGTTATCCAGACTTTTAAATGATATTCTGGACTGAGACCGATTTCGATCATTTTACACAGATTTGACACCTTCTATACTAGAAGAGAGGAGATGCTCACTTTCCACGGGCACCTGATCTCACTCCATCATACACATATATGCTCTTCAAGTAGACATATTTTGTTATTTTCTACTTGGTTTTCATTTTCACTGATTTTGTATGTCTTCTGGTTTGATGAACTTCGGATTAATGGTTTGGATTTATCTATCATGTTTACATTACACACATTAGTATTCAATGATTTCGTCAATGAAGTTGCCAAGTGACGTGTGATGTCTTAGCAAAAACTGCAGTGAAACGTGAATACCCTTGCAGGTTTTGAAACATTTAATCAATCAGAATGCGTGTTGCACCATTTGTTTGGCTTTTGTCAAATTAAATGACCGTACTAAGTCGGTATCGTAATTGCACTACAATCAAATATTTTTGTAATGTGTTATATGTTCTAGTATATTATTTATAATAGTATTGTATAGCTCCATGGTGACTTCTGCCACATAACTGAGCCAGTAACTCCTCTTTTTTCTTGCAAACAGGGTGCATTAGAATTGTAAATATTATGGTCTATTTCTCTCCATTTTTTACATAAATGGCTAAAATGTGACACCAGTTCCTTTCGTATTTTTATTTCAATTTAAGGCATTAAATGATCTATATACACTACTTAAAATTTATATTTGTTGGTCTTTGAGTAAATAAATATTTTCAATGCATAACAGTGACTTTATGATACAACAATTCATGCATTAAGATAATGTAAACAAAAGTCAAATACGGTGACATTTAGAGAAAAATGATTATTATATCTCTCAATACTGTACGCAACATCATTACCTGAATCAGATGCCATAGATGGATCATCACCATTGTTTCCTGTTGTTTCTACAATTAGCACGTTATGTAACTTCAGAATGCATTGCACCAAGGAAAAATTACAAATACTTCAAAGTTTAAACTGATTTGATTATGTGTTATGAAATGTTCTTTGGAAATAACATATGAACAGCTATTACATTAAACAGAAAAAAAAGGAAATACAAATTCAACCATTTGGTAAGATTCTATATATAAATCTAATGAAAAACTAGTGGAGGAAAAAAGACATTGCCGTGCTTGATACATAAATACATTTTACCTGAATCAATTGCCAGTGGTAGATTTTCAACTGTTTCTCCTCTTCTTTCTACAAGTAAACACGATTTATAAATGAATGTTGAAATTCAGTGAATCTAGCTCTATTTTATTTCAGAAAAATAAAAACAAACAGTAACACTAGTTATTGTTTTTAATTTCCTTTAAATTGACTCAAGTTTGTGCCTCAACATCATTACAATTGAAATTTTGTGATGCTTTCCAAGTATTTATTGTTTGCTTTTTTGTCGTTAATGACTTTTCTCAAACGGCTTAGTCATATGTCTTTATGCTTTCTTCCATGGAGAAAATTAAGAAAATACAGCAGTAAGGTAACTTATTCCAAGTGAGTAAGCAGGGATTACCCAAGAACTGATTTCCCAGCAGAAGAGGTCCTGTAAAGAAAAATAGAGATTTAATATTATTAATCTGTTGATGTATAGTACATGTGTTTAATATAAGACAAGACAAACGATGATAAAATAATTACGGATTTTTATCCTAGCATTATTGTTATGAAGCACATCACAGATCATCACGATGAATAGCACAACGCCATTGGAAGTGAGAATTGGTACTAAGGTTTTCTTTCTGGATAGCCGTGGTAACGGTCAGGGTGATGAAAGTAGCCAGAAAAATCTGGTGAGGAAAGTAAAAAGAATGGAATATTTTTCTGGATTTTATGGTAAAGAAAAAATGAGTAGAAAAACTAACTGGTTCCAATTTGAGACTGTCATCTCTGTCAGCGCACCCTAGAGGTGAAGAACATTAAGCGTTACAACTTCTAAAGATTGGGGATTCTACCAAATGATATCTTACAAAGGCACTGTATTCAAAATGTAAAATACGAGGTTACTGGAATCACATGACTATGTAACTAACAACAATGTACCACAGTGGACATTCAAGGTCCTCGAAATTTAGAAATGAAACCAGGTGCCCGGGAGGAATGAGAGTATCCTGTAAAGCAAGCCACATCCGCCGTGAATGCCCTTGCAGACGAAACAAATATAGCTCAGCTACACAGTATAGAGTGTGCCACTGCCACATAATATCGGGGAAAAAATGTATAATAACACGTAGGTCAAACTCTTCGCGGGACATTTTTACGAGCTCAATACTACAGCACATACGCTAACAATCTATTGATCAGGTGTATGTCAGCAGAGTAATTCCTGTTAATTAAACACATGAAGATAAATGTATAACATTGTTAATAGATACTTGATTGCCTATACGAACTGTTTGTATACTTAAAAAAACGACTTTAATTGGGAAGAAAACTAATATTTTCTATTGTGCCCCTAATCCTTATCATTGTCAAAATATGGGATTTCCAACTGAAAGGAAATCGTGAAAAAAAAAATAAGAAAAAAAAAAAAAAAAAGAAAAGAAAAGAAGAAAAAAAAAAAACCCGAAACAAAACACAAGAACTAAATTAAAATGGAAAAATATATAACAAAAATTATAATTGAATAAATAACAGACGCACAAATAAAGGGTCAACTAATAAATTATAAATATTTGGTAAATTATGATTGATTGACATCAGGTATCATTGTTTGAAAATGTATATGTACAATTAAATTAATACATAGCAAGGTGTATTTGCAATACAGGAGTAAGCATGAATTTCTTTCTTGCACAGCTTTGTCCTTGGATTGGCAGTTATCCGTTTAATATTAGGTCAAATTTTGGAATTTGGGAATTAGTTTGGCTAAATTTATACACTTATATATGTTGTGATATTTCTTAAGACCACTGCTGGTGGACTGGTAGTACTCGGAGTTTTCAGAAACCCAGTTTTGCGCTACTGTACAAAACATAAACATACAATTTAATGCGATAGAAATCTGTATATTCTTTTAAGATTAAGGAGTATCGTCTTAATGCTCAGCTATGTCTTTTGATTTGTTCTTTGACTTGCACTTTTCCACAGCTACAGTTAGGTGCAGTCCTAACCTTACATAAAGGGCACTTTATAACTTTATGACTGCTTTTCAAATTTACTTGGCGACAACAGAGTAAACTTGGAATCAAGATTAGTAGTAAACTTCATTCCAAGTGTAGTACTAAATTTGATTCTAAGTTTACTCCAAGTGCACTTCAAGTTTAGTTTTTTTTCTATATACATGTACATTTACTATATTTTTCTATTAAAACAATTTTTTATATAAAATATGCAATTCTACATAATAAGACAATTATTTCTATCGTGTTATACGAAACTGGATAATTGAAAGAAAAAAGAGGAGTTACTGGCTCGGTTATGTGGCAGAAGTCACCTTGGAGCTATACAATACATGAATATAAATAATATACTAGAACATATAACACATTACAAAAATATTTGATTGTAGTGCAATTACGATACCAACTTAGGACGGTCATTTAATTTGACAAAAGCCAAACAAATGGTGTGGTTAACCGGTTTACGGGCCCACCTTCCCACTCACCGTAACAACAGAACAATCAAAGGACGTACATTTAAAAAATTATAAATAATCCTCCATGTAAAGAACAAGGGTCAACAGGTATCGCATATTGAAAGGTCATAAAAATATAAATACGTCAGGTAATAAACAAACGTGAAGAGTAAACTTGGTGTCACGTGAAAGTAAACTTGAAGACGGAATTACTTTAAAGTAAACTTGATATCAAGTGCACTTGACTAAACTTTATGACTAGTTTTCAGGACGAAAAACTAAACTTGAAGTGCACTTGAATGTAAGGTTAGGACTGCACCCAACTGTACGATCTTTCCATGATAAACAACTTAGGAGCTTAGGTGACGCTAATTAATTATGCATGATGTTACATGAACGCAGTCAAATGAGACAAACACATGACCACAACATAGAATGTGATTGGTTAAAGTGTTAAATACTTATGAATGAGGTCACATAAAAGAAACACTTGATCACAAAATAAATTTTGATTGGTTGAACATTTTTTGGGAAAATATTACACTTGTTTTAATCGAAACATAATAATTCTGGCATGTGGTGCCCCAAATGATATATTCATATCTCCCTAATGTTATGTCTTTTGATTTGTTCTTTGGCTCGTACTTTATAGTCAGTTTTTGTAATTAACTTGCTCTTGTAACATTTTACACTTTTCAACAGAACTTATTTGGTGGAGGGCTTCTGAGTAGAGTATTTCCTGTTAAAGATGAATATAAATGTATAACATTGTTAATATATACCGTAGTATCTATTGGAACTGTTTGGATGATTTAAAAGAAAAGCAGTTTATTTCAAAATATTACCATAGTTAATTTGGAGGATTCCCAACTGAATTTCCTGTACTCCTAATCTTTATCATTGTCAAAATATTGGATTTCCAACTGAAAGGAACTCTTGAACAGAAAGAAAAAACAAACAAACAAACAAAAACAAAAGCAAAAAAACAAAAACAAAAACAAAAACAAACAAAAAACAAACAAAAAATGAATTACAGATATTTGGTAAATTATAAATGATTGTCGTCAGGTATCAATATTTGGAAATGTACAGGTATAGCTAAATAAATGCATATCAAGACCCATTTGAGCAACAGAAACATGGCATATACCTCCCTTATGTTTCTCTTGAAACATATACATACAATTCACAGTGATCGAACTAGAATCAGCTGTTGAAAGGACATAAATATGAACACAAATATTATTGTCAAATGAATATGAAAATCGAAAATATCTTTCCAATGTAGAATGAACTAAGGGGTCCTTGTTTTTTCTTGACTAATAATCAGAGGAAATGAAGATCAGGACTTAATCACATCTGAACAGTGTAAGACAGGGCCAGTCATAGAGCCCTATTCGCCAGAGTGCAACACTGAATGAAAAGTCGGCATTAAAGTATTGAGTCCCTACTCAAGATTTTTAGTTTTTGTGATGATCTTGGATTTATAGTGTCGATTGTGAAGGCTATTATTGAACGCCATAAGATTAAACAATCGGAAATCCTTCTCGGAATGCAAAAAAAAACTAGCTGTGTTTGTGAAACACTAATGTTCCCGGGGGCAATAAAGTCCAAAACCAAAAAGTTATTTTTAGTAAAGGTCATTGCCAAGGTAAAAAGATCATCGGCCTTGGTGTCATTTGAAATGCCTTTATTACTTGAGTACGCATGTAAAATATGAAGTCTCGATTCCTCATGGTTCAAAGTAAACGTGGACAACAAACAAAAACAAACAGACAGGACAAAAGCAATATGTCCCTGATCTACTGACCCGGGAGCATGAAAATTAATAGACTTTGATTACTCACACCCCAGAATAAAACTTGGATCTTGTAATTTAGAAAGAATACATTATAGTTTCACACACATTTCAAAGTTTATCGATAAATTTCTATACAGAAAACAAGGATCAACAGACTATTAAAGTTGAGTGATCATGAATATTTGTTAAAAATATTTGTTCGTTCATTTCAAGGGAATAGGGGTCTGCAAATGCTTAATGCAATGAAGTTCCCCAGGTAAGTATTGTTTTTTATTTCAGATCTAGTTTCGTCCTTGAGGAGTTTGGCAATATCTTAAACAGGAGAATTTAAGCATTATTAACAATATAACTGTATCTAATTAAGTCATTGTAAAAATGTTATAATGGAAATAAGTATTTCCTATTTTATTCAACTGTGAATACACGGTTTCTGAATTTCTTAGGCAAAGAATACTGTAAACTCCTTTAATTTCGTTGCCTTAAAATTTTGCAATTTTTCAATTTCCATATTTTGCTACCCTTAATTTTCATGGATTTCTTATTGTTACCAGTAACAATATTAATAATGCATGTATTAATATATCATCTCATTAGCATAAAGGTATGGTTCACATCGTGATGATGTAGAGATAAAAACATCTCACGAGTTTTGAACAATTTAAATGCAAGTCAAATTGGATTCAAAACATAAAAAAACATCAGCAAAGCATTACTAGTAAATACTTAGTAAAATTAAATGATTAAAAAGGATATTGCTTTTTATTTGTATTTTAACAATTAAAGTGGCACATGAACAACGGTTCTGGATCGACGAAAACAACTCCGGAATATCACCATTTTTATAGCTCGCAAAAATTAAGGGCGCGCCGAAATGTAGTGGTTTACAATACATGATGTCCAGATAAAATACTGTAAGTTCGGTGGTGATGGTTTAAGTAAGAACAATTGTGCATACTAAACGGGTTGGGACCAGGCGATCTAAGGAAGTTAGCATTTCTTGCTAACAAAAACATCCGTCACAAAACTGACAAATTAATCATTTGAGTAATTTGTCAGATTGGTACGCGGACGTCAGTGAACAAAATTGTGATCCACAATACTACCGAAACTAAATCACAACTACAGTATATTGCGTGTCTTGAACTGGATACCTTACTATATCATAAATAAAAATTCTGCAAAATATTTTCTTGAAAGGAGGCCTCAAGTTAATTACACTACACCAGTGCAATGCCATTTGTAAATAAGGATAACACCCATACACCCATATACACCCATATTACCAGTGATTACGATGTCAAAGATTCTCGGAATGTTCCTGTCGGTTATTGCTGGATGTCATGGTGATTTTCATGAGTAGACATCTGGTATTTAACTCATTTTATGTCTATTTCAATATGTCAGATCAATTTTCTGATAAATGCTTCTTAAACAAGCAGTTGCAAATCAATAACTCAAAAGTATCCAGCAGAACCATCTAGCCTAACGCAGAAATATTGAAAACGTTTAAAGATTAGATATTAATTGACAACTGAATGCATCTTACCTGAATCACTTGCCGCTGGTGAACTTTCAACAGTGTCTCCTATTCTTTCTGCAGTAAACATAGTTTATAAATAAAAAAGCTAAATTCAGTGCACCTTGCACTATTATATTTTTGTTAAACCTACACAGTAACACTATTAAAACTACATTTACTGAAAACTTTTTCATAGCAAAATAAGAACGACGAGTGGAAAATTGAACGAAGGAAAGCTATTTTAATTTGATTAAGTCCATAAAGATTTAATTCATAGTGCATCTAAGTAATAATCGAAAACGTGTTATATATATTCACTTATAAGGAAACTTATAAGAAATGAGTAAACAGGTAGTCAGGTATTACCCGAGAAAGGATTTCCCAGCAGAGGAGGTCCTGTAAAGGATAAGATATTATTAATCTGCTGAAGTTGAAGTGTGTAGTAAATGTGTTTGATATAACACAAGACACATGATGATCAAAACAAACTATTACGAATATATATATATATATATATATATATATATATATATATATATATATATATATATATATATATATATATATATATATATATATAATATCGGTTAAAATTCTTGATAGAGGAATCTCCAATGGCACCAGATTCTGATATCTCCCATAGAACTTCCTCCGTGACTGACTTCAGTATATCCTTGTGAGAGTAGTTTGGTGTCAAGACGCCTCGCTCTCAGGACGAAATCTTCGTATTTAGATTATGCTCTAGCAAAGATAATTAGTTGTGAAATTAAGACGCCATATGCAGAGAGGAAGGTATTTTGCTGTTCTGGAAAGGGATTTTGGTACACGTTTATATGTTCTGATATTTATTATGACCACTGCTGGTGGACTAGTAGTCTTCAACGGTAACCAGAAACACTGATTTCGTGCTCAGTACAAGCTGAAAACATGTACATACAATTCACTGTTATAGAAATATTCCTCGAAGGTAAATAGAAACCCAGTGTTGTGTTCATAGAACACATACATACAGTCCACTGTGTTAGAAGGTTGTAAATCATTCTAAAATTCAGGAGTGTCCCCCTCATGCACAGATATGTCTTTCGATTTGTTCTTTGTTTTAATAATTAGTTTGCTCTTCTAATATTTACACTTTGGATTTCAACATAACTTACGTGGTGGAGAGCTTCCTAGCAGAGTATTTCCTGTTAAATACAAAGATAAATATATAACATCAATATAGATAAAGAGAGGAAATCATATTGAAAACTGCAACAAAACAGGCAGAATGTGATAGGTCTCATAGCCCCGATGATCAAAAGACACTCGCCGATCTTATAAAACTTGGAAGAAATTCGAAAATACGAATTAGGAGGCCTTCTACTTAGGTCCCGATATATCTGGGTGGAGGGTGGGGAAAAGCCTACGAAGTATCTCTATCGTTAGAAAATAGGAAATTGTTAAAAATATAAATGAAATTAAAAAAAGACAGTGGGGAAATTATCACTAATCAAGGTATTATATCCTCAAGATCTATAGGAATGTAAAGATGATGGATAAATCCAAACCATAAATCTTAAAATCATGAAACCAGAGGACACACAAAATCATAGAAAAAGAAAACCAAGTGGAAAATAACAAAATATGTTTACTTGAAGAGCATGTGTGAACCCCTATAATGGAGTGAGATCAGGTGCCCGGGGAGAGTGAGCATGCCCAGCTTCCTAGCAACACCCGTCACATATACCCAGTAGAAAGAGTCAAATCCCGTAAATTCCATATGTATTTATATTTGGAGAAGTCAAAGTAGGTAACCTTCTAGTATAGAAGGTGTCAAATCTATGTAAAATGATCGTCATCGGTCTCAGTCCAGAATATTTAAAAGTCTGGATAACGGGGTATCATATGGAGTAATAAGAGTCTCGTGACGACCGTAGAACTTCCTCAGTGACGTTGCTTGTCTAGCACATATATAACCCTGGTTGAGTAGCTTAACTGAAAGTCGCCTAGCCCTCAGAACAAAGTCATTGTAATTTGAACATGCTCTGGAATAACTTATTAACTGAGATATGAATACGCCGTATGCGGGCGATGATGGAATGTTGCTACTTATGAAAGGAAAGTTTGTGAAAGCGAAATTGAAATCGTCACGTTTGTCATAGAGTGAGATGTTCAATTGATCATTAATGTCGAAAGACAACATAATATCTAAATACGAAGTAGAATTACTACTTTCTGTGGTTTCTTTGACCTCCAGTTCACTTGGATAGATGATGCTAAGGTAATCCGCGAATGAAGGATTATTAATTGAAAACAAGTCATCTATATATCTGTAAGTGAAATTGAATCCAAGAGCCAATTGTTTTTTTTTTCTTGCAAAAGCAAAGACTGAATGAATTCAGCTTCGTATGAGCAAAGGAATATATCAGCCAGAAGCGGAGCACAGTTAGTGCCCATTGCAATGCCGACAATTTGTTGAAAAACCTTTCCTCCAAACGCCACAAAAATGTTATCGATAAGAAAGTTCAACATGTGGATGACAGCTGTTTCAGTGTATTTATTTTTTGAATCAGAATTTTCCCTAACAAAGTAAGTTTTATCATGGCCTATAACCTTATATTTGAATTTGCGGCTTCCGTTTTTACTAGTAAATGCATTTTGAATAATTTCCGCTAATCTGTCTTTTAATTTCTGATGAGGGATCATTGTGTAAAGAGTCGAAAAGTCAAAAGACTTGATGGAGTGAATTTTAGTCAAACTTTTTGATTTTTAGATGTTCTAACAACTCTTTTGAATTTTTAAGAATCCACATTTGATTAATTCCACTTCTGGAATATACTGTTTCGCAACACCCATGAAGACCAGATTTAATTTCTGATAATATTTTTGTGAGCAGCATCGATACAGAATCTAGAGATACGGAATTAGAAAATATAGATATAAACGATTAATTCAAAGATCAAAAAGTACCTAAATTATTTGATGTAGAAAAAATAAATTGGATGATCCTATCATGAAACAAGATTTATTGTCTGTTTTAAATACTAAAAAACAACAAAACGGGAAGACTAGATCGTTCCCTCAACTA
Organism: Pteria penguin; assembly: GCA_035048485.1. NCBI lineage: Eukaryota > Metazoa > Mollusca > Bivalvia > Pterioida > Pteriidae > Pteria > Pteria penguin. The sequence goes on along the minus strand of CM068586.1, from coordinate 26,237,601 downwards.
ATTTCTTTAAATTCGTTTTGGCTGATATTAGTGACTTTGTATATAGATCTTTTACTATCTCCATTGTGGTGTAGACAAAACCTCCTATATATGTGACTATGTGTAGATTGATTGATTGATTGGTGTTTTTTACGTCGCTTTCAACAATATTTCAGTTATATCGCGACATGGAAGCAGGAGGTTACCAACCTCTTAAACATAGTGGCGCAACCCGGGAATCGAACCCAGATCGTCGGCGCCGCAAGCCAAGCGCTTAACCACTACACCAAGCCTGCCCCGACTATGTGTAGAAATCTTGGGATTAGATTTAATAATACGCAGACAACACTGCGATTATATTGGATGACACAGAAAATAGTTGCGGGTAGAATTAATTTCGGTCCGAAATTTTTCAAAATATTCAAGCATTCTTCCTTATTTTGCAAAAACCTGTTGTATTAAAATTGGTTCCTTGAAAGTATCTGATGTAACTTAAAGTGAAAAGTGTAATATCAAGTGGTCCAATAACAATTTCACATTTTTAAGTATAGAATTTACACCAAGCTTGGAGAAGAAAACAGATATCAATCTTCATCGTAAGATAAAAGAAATATAATCAATACTGCTGCATTTGAAAGAAAAAAAAAAAAGATTAATTGCGATATTAGGATGGATAACTGTTATCAAAAATATTCTCCTTTCAAAACAAATACATATTTTTCAAAGCTTACCAATGCCTGATGAAATAGGGAGACAGTTTTTAAGTTTTATTTGGAACGGTATTAAAGATAAAATTGCCCGCAAAATAACTCCAGTCGTATGAAAATGGATGTCTTAACAAGATCGGCTTATGTTTTATTAAAAGTACATTTCTTACCAGGGTAAAACGAACTTTTATGTGAGAGTAGTGTCTCTTGGCGCAAATTAATTCTTGTCCGATTTCCTAAGCTACTAACAATAAATCCCACAATCTGGGTCTGAAATCGTCACTGAGGAAGTTCTACGGTCGCTATGGGGATCTTGTATGAAAATATGATGTGCCTCTTTCTAGAATGATTGATAATATTCTGAAATGCGACTAAATGACCTGTTCAGTGAACACCAAATACGACTTTGTATACCAGTTTTGTACTTTCGTATATACTATTAGGAAACCTAAACTCTTGATTTTGACATGTTTCTTAAGAACTGCTGTGACGGGTGATGCATGCAAACAGGAGACGCTTACTCTCCCCGGGCACCTGGTCTCACCTCGGAATTTTTTAGTATTTCGGGGTTCACAACAGTTTCTTTTTGAAACTTACACGATTTTGTATCTGTCCTTGGACTTTGAGAATGATTAACGGTTTGGTACTTCTTCGATATTGATTCATAAGGAGTCACTCACAATTGAAATCCAAAAATCAATACTGGAATGAAGTTTTGTTGCTATACAACATTTAATAATATCTAACAAGTCCATTACGGTACAAAGTGTCTTCTGCAGAGATACAAGAGTATGATATTTATTTCAGATTATATTTCTGATGGCGGCAGTATAATTAGATACAAAGAGTGTTGCACGAAATATACTTCTCATCCAGCATACAACGCCTTCGCTGGACCCATTATAAATATTAAATGTATGAAAATCAAAACACTTTATCCCAACGTATGGTGCCTTCAAACATCTCATTTAAGATATTTTACTGAAGCATAACAAAGGATGCAGGAGCATTTATGATCAGCTTGTGTGTGAAGTCTTAGAAAACCCGGGATCTAAAGTAAAATGTGAAAACGAGCAACTTTTTCAGAGATAATAAATGGTGGAGGAAGGTGGATGACCGTGGTTTTTTTTTTGTTTGTTTGTTTGTTTGTTTGTTTGTTTTTTTTTTTTTTTTTCGTTAAAGGATACAAAATTGTTTTGGTTGCATATCGTCTTTTTTTAATCGGGTATTGGTTTATCCATTATCATCTACTTTGGAAATGTCGTTATGTGTTCCATATTTGGGAATCTCTGTCCTGGTTGAACATGACTCTAGACAAGGTTAATTATGATTTCTTTTTTATGTCTAATTCTGTCATAAAAATAATACTTATTCGATTACCATGTGTAATCAAGTCATATATTTTTGCTCAAAGAAATAAGAATGTAACCCCAAATTTCATTCATTGGGGCAGAAAAAGATACATTCAATAAAAATGGAGTCCCTTCGTCCCTTTGCCGAAATAACGAATATGTATATATATATATATATATATATATATATATATATATATATATATATATATATATATATATATATATATATATATATATATATATATATAAACATAATACGTAAATGTTTTGGCGTCAAGAAAACAAGGTATCTCTATTATTTTTGGATATGGATATTTGAATTCATATAATTGCAATAATGTATACATATACTATGTACTTGTATATATGCGCTTAGCATGTATTGAAACTGTTATATTTATCGTTACATACCATGTTTCACGGGTTTGCCTAAGTGTATACGTATGTGTTGATATACGGTGAACCTATTTTAATAACCTTCCTCTAAAAATTTGTCATTTTATATCACGATAGTGCTGTGATGGTATTATATGTCCTATATAAAAAGACATTTATACAACGAGCGTGAATGGTGAGTGCAAGATGTGTCTTGTCGGTGTATATGTCCAGTTTTTTTACATGACAAATGCAATGTATTTCCATAAACTGTTAAAAAATGTAAATATATCTTTTATTCTCCATAGGAACTGTCATCAGTGATAGAATAGGGGATTTCCAAATGAGACAAACTCATTAAAAATCTACAACATATGTGGAAATCAAGGGCAAAATAGTAAATTACAAATACTGGATAAATTCTGATTGATTGACATCAGGTATCAATATTTGGAAATGTATATTTACAATTAAATAATAACATAGCAAGGTCTATTTGCACATCAGATTAATGGCATGTGTGTTCCATGTGCACTTTGACTTCATGCTCTATGTGAAGTGATTTAAAGAAACAGGGTACATTTTAAGAGAGATGGAAACCCCAACCCTAACTCACAGTGTTTTATTAGGAGAAGTGCAGTATTTAATGAATATCACCAGAAATCTAGAGTCCAACAGCAGAGATATCGACATATTAATATGTCCCTATAGTTATAAAACATTTACATGTGTATTAGATATTTTATATATAGGTAGACAAGTTCTGTGTTAGAATAATACATGGTATGCCTACTTGTTGTATATAACCTTAATCAGAAGAAAGAAAAATCATCTAAATAATTGTGAAAACTGAAAATCGCACATTCTACAAATCATAGATGGAAATGATTTCATAACTTGAAATTAGAATAATCCAGTAAATCATTCCGTTTATGTTAAAGAAATGTTTTTAAAACGTAGTAAAATACCTTACCCGAACTAGATGGTTCCGGTTGACTAACACTGTCGTCCCCTTTTTTATCTAAAGTGCAAAAATTGTAATGAATGTAGTAAAAACTCATAGTACATTGACCCACTGAGTGATTTTACTTTTCTCTATATGACTCCAATGGGGTTTTTTTTCGAATTATCACATGATTTGTCCGACTTTTCGTCGATATTGCACAAGGAGTGAAGGTAGAAGACATACATTACAAGGAATCATTTTCTTTTATGTTTGACGCAAAATAAGTGCTTAAATGCTTCCATTTTTGTACAATATTGATGTCCATAAAAGCAATCAAGTATCATAGCTACAAGATTTTAAATATATATTTCAGTGTGTATACATGTTTTGTATTATGTACGATTTAAATACAAAACTTGATCAAATGTATAAAAATATATGCCTTCAGCTAGCAACTTTTACCTTATTTTCACTAATTTCATACCTACCATTTCCTTGATTCACTATTTTAACAACATATTTCGTCACGAGGATTGTTACAAGATTTACTTAGATCTCCCAACGATTTCAGTAATTTATAGTATACAGGTGACGTTGTTAATATCCAGTCTCTAAATATGTACAAATATATAGCAAAATACTAACCGTAAGAAATAAATGTATCTATGTAGGGAGACTCGCTACGAACTATACTAAGAGAGCTATAATTAAGTATTTTAAACTAGTATAGAAGTGTTACTTTCTTACCTGAAGGAGAAGATCCCAACATTTTTCCTATTAGATACAACAGAAAATTATTAATCCACTTGTACGTACTATAGAGTGTCAGTAAATGTATGACCAAAATGTAAAGACCGTTAAGTTATTACATGTATATTAAATAGTAAAACTGAATAAATTGTAATATAATATTCAAGTGTGTGTGGCATACTAAACGGTGATTGGAAAGTTGGGAACATTCAAAGGCATAATGCAAAATTATAACAAAAATTCTAATGGCGGGCCCTTGGAAGTATGCTGCACCAGAGTGATTTCTAAATCAGGGTTAATAGTATTGAACAGGCATTTTGTAAAAACTTTTTGAAATAATTTTGTAATAAAACGAGAAATAAATACCATACATAAGTAAAGTTACATTTATTACATTAGTGTATTAATATGATAACCTACTTGTTGATCTCAGCAGAGTAGGATTTCCTGTAAAATAAAAAAACAAAATCATGAAGATTCTAGGTAGTCCTCCAAAAGGAAGTCCGGTACATTAAAAGTAAAAGAACACAAACACTCTATACTGCAGATTTTCGGCATTACGGCCTTTCTCAAGCAATTTAAGAGATGACAAATATACAGTTATGCAAAATCCATGTCTATGTTTCAAAAACATTTTAGCTTCTAAACTTAGAAAAACGATGACGTCATAACGTCATTATTGTGCGCGTACGTATGGCGTTAAAATAGACTGATGTTAATGTTAAAATACATGTCGGAATCTTGTATCTAAACCTATACCGCTTACGAAATTACCATACTATATAAAATTATATAAGGAATTGTATAAAGCATACTGACATATTATATAAAATGGTAGATATACAGATAGAAAAATAAGTGTGCTAAAATATATCTATATACAATATTACAAATATACTCCAAGTCACTTAAAGCCGGTGTGGCCCAGTGGATAAGGAGTTCGGCTCGTGATCTAGAGGTCCCGTGTTCGACCCCCGCCCTTGGCACACTGTCTTTCGGATGAGACAGTAAAAACCGAGGTCCCGTGTTACGGTAGGCTTGGCACGTAAAAAGTCCCTCACTGCTTCGGGTGGGTCTGTTCAAAAGGTCTAAATTTATATGCAATGCATCAGGCAGATGCCGTCACCATGTACGTTAAAAAATCGTGGAGTAAAGTAAAACAATAATCAATCAATCAATCCAAGTCACCTAAAATTGTATCTATAACTGTATCGCATACTCCGACGTAATAAAAATGTTAGAATAAGAAATCGTATGCATTGCAGTTTTATAACGGATAGTTTAAAATCTTCATCATAATTATGTTATAAGAGCTATGTAAATTTGCATGGCTGATGACGCGACGTCATAACAACAGCATCGTATCATTAGTTAAGCGTTATATACAAATCAAAGCATGCAATACAACTTATAAACTTGACATTAAAGCTACCATAACTTCATAGACTGGAAATTAAAAAATATCCGAGAAATGATTAATTTTGTACCATTGAAAATATGAAAAATATATTGTTGATTTATAAATATGAAAATACCTTACCTGACTGAGATGACTCCGCTTGACTAACACTACCGTTCACTTTTGTATCTACAGTGCACAAATCATAATGAATCTAATGGACCCTCATAGTACAATTAAACAGTAAGTGATTTTTACATTTCTCTAAATGAAAGTCAATATTTGACACCAGTGATCTTTTCGATGTGTTACATTGATCGACTCCTGGACGATAGACGGCAAGTAGTGTAAGCGGGATACACACATTTCAGGGATAATGTATTGTATTCAGACGAAAAGTTGATGAGAATGAATCAAATTACACGCAGTTACTTTATCATTAAACTCGACATGATCAAGATTTGGGACAATGGTTAGATTGCAAAATTTTAAACAAGTAATCATCACCTAAATGTATTTGACTGATGTTGTTATACCCCTTTTTCTGATGTTATGTGGCAGTGACATTTCTGCATAATGTTTTTTCACATTCATGTATATATACAGTGCTGATTTATATTTGTTTCGTCTCTACGTAATGGCATTCACTGTGGATGTGGCTAACCAAACAGGAGACGCTCACTTTTCCCGGGCACTTTGTCTCACCTCTGAATTTCAGAGGCCCGTTAATGTCCACTGCGGTACATTTTTCTTAGCGTCATCGTTATGTTGCAACAGTTAATACTTTCGTATTTTATAATACAACTAGTACTGCTGAGGGCGGGGGGGGGGGGAGAATTGTATTAGAAAGTGATGCTGGATCAGATGAAGAATCTTTTGATAAAGTTTTTACAAGTAGAAAAGACTGAGCAGTCCTTGAGCAGTGGATATTTTGTTTACTTAATTTATCTATTGCACAAGCCTTTTGTCATTAAAATTCCCCATTGGTCAGAAAACGCCGTAAAAACTTCCCTTCCAAAGAGTATATGTACCTTTCCTCTTGTGAGGTGTGGCTGCCCAGTATTTGTCCTATGTTCATATCATTGTGTGTCTAATGTATCAAGTCGAAACTATGATTGTATCATGAAAATTTATTTTTCAAACTATAATAAAGCAGATTAAAATTATTCAGAGCTATCATTCGTGTCCCGCAATGATTTCAGAAGGCGGTTGTATGCTGTTCGTTGATGTATAGACAGAAGGTAACACGAATATATATACTGGGCCGGAAGGCAAATTCGGACGCGTGGTATACCCCGACGATCGTTATTTTGTTACTTAGTGACCTTTTCAAGTCATTTCATCTTTTTAAACTGTATCTCAATGGACATTTTAAAATTTGTTAATTTAATATGATTGTAACGAACCGTCCGGATTTACCTCGTTTCCGGATATACTTCCCGACTAGCTACATCATAGAACAAATTTCCACTACACTACGAGCGAGGTGATGTCTTATTTTACACCAGTAATTGATTAAATGAAAATCATGCAAAATACTTATGAAAATAATTGTGGCCACAAAGGGAAACTCAGTACAAATTACACGACAAGTGTACAAGTGTAATAATTTCTTACCCGAGGGAGTAGATCTCAATGAATTTCCTGTTAAAAAAATACGACATTACCTATCTCCTGATAACTAGTGTATGCACTCAGTAAAACTACATGACAAAAATGTAAATGACCGTTGAGGTACAGTTGGATGCAGTCCTTACCTTACATTCAAGTGCACTTGACAAGTGCACTTCAAGTTTAGTTTTTCGTCCTGAAAACCAGTCATAAAGTTTAATCAAGTGCACTTGATATCAAGTTTACTGTATAGTAATTCCGTCTTCAGGTTTACTATCACGTGACACCAAGTTTACTTTTCACGTTTGTTTATTACAATTATCCAGTTTTGTATAACACGATAGATACAATTGTCTTATTATGTACATTTGCATATTTTATGTAAAAAATTGTTTTAATAAAAAAAAATATAGTAAATGTACATGTGTATAGAAAGTAAACTAAACCTGAAGTGTACTTGGAGTAAACTTGGAATCAAGTTTACTACTAAACTTGACTCCAGGTTTACTCTGTTGTCGCCAAGTAAACTTGAAAAGCAGTCATAAAGTTAACTTGAAGTGCACTTTACGTAAGGTTAGGACTGCACCTAACTGTATTCTGTAATTTTATTAACTGAAATATCTTTAATGCAATACTCAAATATTGTGGTTAAAGTATACATTTGTGAAGTGAAAATTTAAAAGAAATATGACCTTAACCCCTGCATGCATGTTGGACGGAGGGGTAAAATTACTTTCTCGACAAATCATTAACTCTGTGATGCCCACATAAAGGTTAACCTAACCAGTGGAGGCTGTAGGTAACAGTGCATTAGTAAATACAATGCATAGTTTAGTATATTTAAACCAGAACATGTTCTTAGTAAATTGATGGGACAACATACCTGTTGATCTTAGCAAAGGTTTTCCTGTAAAATACAAAAATAACATTATAAGTTCTATATACCTCATGGTATCTAAATTGTTGAAAAGGGAAAATAATGCATTTTACTTTTATAACTTGTAACAACATTTTCTATTTTTATAATTCAAAATATGTGGTGAACCTAGTGGAATTTCAAACAATGATGTGTAATTCTCACGTTACACTGATCTAGGTAACTTTCCCATCTACAGACAACATTCCCATCGTAAAGATATGATCTAAATTGTCATATTCATCTTACAAAAGCATATGAAGTGAAATGGTTCGTTATACGATTATCCGCGCTAAATGATCTTTACTTGTATTTTGCCCATTCACAATATACAAATGATTATTGTTGTGAGTTTCTATTTACATTTATTTTTTACATTTTACGTATTTTAGTTTGACGTGTTGTTCAGTCAAAATTCTTGGTTTTACCAAACATGGTTATTTGCTATCATAGTATAATACCCAGGTATATCGGTATTTCTATATATCTCAATAAGCAAAGCTACTCGAATCTGTGTTCATTCTTGGATTTATATAGTTTAATGATTATACCAATACAGAAAACAATTTTACCCCTTACAATCTCATATGTCAGATTATGGCTATATCGATACATAATTCTTTGTTTTAAAGTTGCACTAGCTGTCATTTTCCGTATTAAAACGAAAGCTGTAACTTTTAACCCTACACTTTATCCTGAAGTTAAGCCTTTATACGAAATTGCAGTGTTATATAAATTCGGTTAGTAGTGGAAAAAATCATTAAAATGTAATTAAATAATTACGACCTACCCGCACAAAGTCGGTAATTTTTTCTTCACCTGGCATGCTCAGTGTATCAATGACCTAGCCAACTAACGCAAGATTAGGAAACTTTCACTAATAACAACAACACTGGTGACATAGACAAAGCTATCAGAAATGAGACGTCCTCGATTAAAGACAGAATTCGATAACATCAGGGATGAAAAAAGTCTGTGACGAAACATTTTAAGAACAAGAACAACATAGAAGTTGCACTAGAGCGATGGGATTGGGGGAAAGTTGTCAATTTACACAAAATACTTCGCACGAGTCTTTAATGTTAACATTTATCAATACCACGTCAGCACGAGGCCTTAACATTCCATTGTATTGATTACTTGCGTGTTTGTATTATGTAAGCCGTCTGATATTTACTGTCATTAGGTAAGGTAATATCTTAAAATTAACTGTTGATAATAATGTGTAAATTGGACAACATGAAAAAAATGTAAATGCATTTTGTAAAATTCTTTAAAAGAAATTGTTTTGAGAGTCCCTTTTTGGGGCCCCTCGATCAACTCATGTGGGACTACTAATGTGACATAAAGCTTTAAAATGTTCGTTGTATATAGCCAAATTACTATTGACAGTATTACTAATGACCTTTTAATCGAATGTTATGTTTGTGATATATGTAACCCTCGGTTAAAAGTTTCAAAGTAATTTATAATTTTTTTGTATGGATGTCCAAAACATCAGTGCAGTTCCTGGCATATCGAACCAACTGAGATATATAGATGCTATTTGATGGGAGTCTAGAGACATCGCCAACCACATAAGGGGTATTCACAATAGAAAATTCCCAAATCGTCACGTTTATCATAAATATTAGTATGAGTTTTATTGTTTATAATCTTAATGTTTACGTCTATGAAATGTGTTTCTGAGTCACAAATATTAGCTTTGTTTAAATGTTTAAAAGTTCGGGCGGGTATATTTCAGGTATATATCTTTCAAACTCTATTTTATTGATAACTATGATGTCATCAAGATATCTAGATGTATAACTGAATTTATCAATTAGATCAAAACATATAGATTTTTAATAGAGTGCATAAAATCCCTCTCATAACGATATAGAAAAAAATCTGCTTTAAAAGGTGCGCAGTTAGTACCCACTGGAATCCTAACTATTTGCTGATGAATCTTGTCATCAATTGCAAGTTAATATTATCCATCAAAACCTCTATGGTTTTCCATAATTTTGCGCAGGTATTTATATGAAGTGTATTGTTTGTTCGAAACGAATCCAGAGTTATTTAAAGTACAGAGATATGCTTCAGATTCTCTGTTAAAACACCAGCGTATGAGAGACAACAACATACTCTTAATCATATCTTGAGAATGAAAGATATATAAGGAAGAAAAATCAAATGTAGAGATTTTAGTAGCTTGAAATTACGTAAAAGGAGCTAGCTATTGTATAACATCGCTAGAGTTTTTTTATAGACCTCAAGCAATTGATGTTACTGTTATGAAATGCGACATTACGGTATCTAACAGTAAATAGAATTAAATAAAACCATGATTTATATGGATTATACTTAATTTACTGAGCCAATAGATACCAACATGTTTAAAATATTGCAAACTGATATTTTACGTTACAATGTTATGAAAACAGTAGGTAAAAAACGAAGAAGTATCGAAGGTAAATGATATCTCATAGTCCATGGAATAGAAGGACAATATAGTGTATAGTGTCATATTCAGACAAATGCGAACCGCAATAAAATCGAGATGAGACCAGGTGCCCGTAAGGAGTAAGCATCCCCTGGGGTTAAATGCAACACCCGTCGCAAAATCCTGCAACGACTTTTCGAGTCCAGGAAACAAATACATAAATATACACGTATGAATACATGGAGGAGACAAGGACACGAGGTCAAATTATCCTATTCAAGGCATGAAATGTTAACTGAATTTCCGGCAACGGAAATGCACATGAACAAAAGCCTGTATATATATATATCTGTATATATATATATATATATATATATATATATATATATATATATATATATATATATATATATATATATATATATATACGTTTTTTGTCCAATCAAGTGTAGTCAAAAGTTTGTATGGTCAGGTCCCACAGGGACGGACAACCATATACTGAAATCGACATATTTCAGTGGAATAAGGTGTTTGACATAAAGGTCCTGGACTCGAGTCTACCTAGTGAGTATTTACTGTTCTGGCTTTCTCATGAACATAGAGGTGAGGTTCTCTTTTGCGGTACAGATGTCTCATAAATGATCCATTATGGTTTAATTGCCATCGCCATAAATGTGCAATGATATGGGTTTTTAACGCGGGAAGAAACAACAAAGTTCAGTACATGGAATCTAGTTATCAGAGACATTGGAATGCCTCTGTTCCTATGTATGTAAACAAACACAGATACAGTTAAGGAAGAAACAGAAGACAATGATGATCACTTTAACTATTTACAAATAATCACTTAGATACATTTGCTAAATTCTCATGTACATCATACAGTCTGTTAAAAAGTATAATGCAAAATAAGATTCAAGAAGCTTTATTTGACATACTGGGATCCGTCCTCATAGAATTCTACATTAACTAGCTTTACTTCAAGTCTGTAAGTAAAATTTAGCCAAATATTGACATTAAATGTTAAAAATCGTTTTTTTATTATTTTATTATCAAATTACGCATGCTTAATTTCTTTTGTTTATGATACAACAAAGTAATGAATTAAAATGGATATTATCAGAATATTTGTTCAGCGATTATTTTTACTAATTTAGCACATACTAAGTTCACAATTAAAAATTTCTGCTAAATAAAGATCAAGTCTTATTGATAAATAAATCTATCTGTCCTTGTCAAATTATTGATACCTTCAATTTTTGTAATGTAAAAAAGTAATTATTTATAATGTGAATGAGTAACGCATAGTGAATTTTTTTTCCGATGGGGTTTTTCCCGACTTTAGCACATTAAATATGCATAATCAAAACTTTCTACGAAATATAGATAAAAACGAAATAACTGGGACATTAGTTAAAGTCTTAAAGTCTAACTGATGTAATTAACGACACAGGTGGTTGAACCACCACGAATGTCGTTCTACACATAAGAATTTACCATTAACAAGAAATGGAAATGTTTATTTCCAGCATAGAATATTATGACTCATGTGTAAATCTAAACTGAACTGTGATGAACTAAAAGATGTCCTTTATATTCCTTTCTACGTGTATTTAGAACTTCCTTCAGCTAAAATCCGAAGGATTACTGTTTATATTTTGAAGTATAGATATGACGCGATGTAAATATATTATACCTCTATTTTATTCTATATCAACGTTTTGTACATTTTTTTTTCTTGTTTTCTATTTCATAGTATTTAAGGTAGTAGAAGCGATCTAAGGGACGTAATTCTAAAAAAGTATTTAAAACGTTTACATGTATGGACGTTTTTCAAGCATATTTCACATCTAGACCTATGTCGTTTACATAACCGTTACCAATGATCTTACCTATACCATAAACGCGTACGCACGTTTTTCAAGCATGTTTTAGATAAAGATCTAGGGTATTTGTAAACATAACAGACGATAATTTCTCCCATATTCGCAGTGTTACGCTCATTATTTGTCTAAATGATCTGCCTTTTATCCACGGGGGAGTGGAAAATAAGTGACACGCGCTTTACTGAATATGACGCTGACCCAGTTACAGGCATGTAACTGACGTCGTTGTGTACTGAATGTGACGTAAGGCATTTGTAGCCTGTAGAGTTTATGGTGATTGATTATGTAGGGTGAAGTACAACGTCAGTATTTTCAAATGTACGTGTATTTTGTAATTTTATGTGTTTCAAATTATACTCGTTAAAGTTATTTGAATAAGTGAATAAGTCTAGTGATAGATCGGCTCTTCTGTGAAATGCGCCAAACGTGTTGTTCCGCATGGAAAACCATCTATACGCAGAAAAAGCACATGTCAATGTTTGCAAACCTTTTTTAGTAATAGTACATATGTAATTACGCAGACTCATTGTACACAGTCAAGATCACAAGACAATTCACCTTACTGTCATCAGAAAGGGTTTCATAAATGAAGTAGGCAGATCTAGAAATTTTTTAGAAGAAGGGGGAGGGGTTGCAGTCTCCTATGACTATTATTTTGCAGCACAGTTCGGTCCGTAAGGGGGGGGGGGGGGGTGGAGGGGTTGCAGCCATAAAATGAAAAAAATTCCAAATCTTAAGTTGCAGCCCACCTTTAAATCTCCCGATGCATGCCAAATATGTCTTTGTCTTTTACTGGACTTGCAAGGAATTATGTAAAACACTAGATTTTTTCATGAATAATATTTTTGTGCAATTTGATGGCAAGATATATCAACAAATAGTTGGGATTCCTATGGGTACTAACTGCGCGCCTCTGATAGCAGATTTATTTCTTTATTGTTATGAGAGGGATTTTATGGTTTCTATTCAAAAATCAAAACGTTTCGATTTCATTGACAAATAAAATAATACTTGCAGATATCTGGATGACATTTTGGTTATCGACAATCCTGAATTCGAACAATTTATATCAGAAATATATCCACCAGAGCTCAAATTGAAGAAAGCTAATACTTGAGATAAATCTACACCTTTCTTAGATTTGAACATCAAAATTATCAACCATCTAATTTATACTAATATTTATGATAAACGTGAGGATTTTGGATTTCCTATTGTAAATTTTTCTTACTTGGATGGCGATGTCCCTCGACTCCCATCATATGGTATCTATATATCTCGATTAGTTCGATTTGTCATAAGCTGCACCGATGTTTTGGACTTTTATAAACGAAATTTACAAATTACTACTTAACTTTTAACTCAGGATTCAGATATCACAAGCTCAGAAAAATATTCGGCAAATTCTGTCATTTTGAAAAAATTTTGTATGTTCAAGGGCAATAACCTTGTCAAAAATAATCGGACCGCACCCATATTCATAACTGACCTGCAATTTTCCTTGATACATCTACATATCAAATATCAATTTAATCGTACCTTCGAAGAGAAAATGAGCGTTAACTCAGTAACGACGGAACAGGGAAACACTATGTGCCCCCGACCATTTCATTTGGGGGGGGGGGGGGAGGCATAAAAATTTGTAATAAAATATGTTAAAATATAAAGGGACGGATTAAGCTAAGAAAATATAAGTCCAAAGACTATAACTATATATATATATATATATATATATATATATATATATATATATATATATATATATATATATATATATATATATATATATATATATATATATATATATATATTGTTTGTTTGTAAGAAAGAAAGTTTGTAACTTTATTATAAAACTATATTATTGAAATATATAGCTTGATAATTACTGTGCTCTTTTCGATTTTCATATTGTCAGCCTTGAGCATCACTGAAGAGACATAGGTTGTGTATATGATGTACGAAATGTGTACACGTATATATATGTTCTTATATGGAGTCATGTCTGTACGCAACGCCGTTATATACAGCGGGTCAAATATCCGTTTTTCCTTCTTTTCCCCTCCTTTTTATTACAAAGATAATGTAAATAAAAGTGAAATCTATTAACTGAATGGGATATAAATCTCCCTGAAATCGGAGAATACATCAAATTCTGTAAATAACTCCAGTATATCAACGATTGATTAACAATTGAAAATACCTTACCTGAGTTAGGAGGCTGCGGTTGATTAACACCATCGTTCGTGTTTGTATCTACAGTGAACAAATCGTAATGGGGGAGATGAAACTTCCCTGTACATTGAGTCACTAAATAATATCTACATTGCTCTAATGGAAGTCGATTTTTGATTTCGGTAATTTTTATTGTGTCTCGTGACTTTTCCAAATCTTGAGCAATTGAGCGATTGGTATTATGTGTTCAAATTTAAAATTTGCTTATCAAACAGCTTTAGTTAATTTAGTTTTTCTATCAACGATAATATGTAAACTTTTTTCCGATTAGGTTATTTAAAATGTTTTTTAAAGTATCAATTTTTCAGCAAACAATAGCTGGTACTTTCTTATGATAGAGTATATATGACATTAGGTTCTGCACCTTGAATTTACTTGCGTAGTCACTTAATCTTACAATTGGACGAGACATCGTTTTCTAAAATTAATTTAAGATTATTTTCTTTTTATAAAAGTAACAGAAGTATAAAGTATAAAATACTGAAAAAAAGAATTCGCTATTGAAAAAAAAAATGCAAGAAATCAACTGATAAAATTATATTGCGTTGCTTTATCTAGTTTGTTTTGTTTATTGAGTATAGGTATATTTAATTATGCAAAATACTAATCGTAAAGAAAGTAATTGTGACGGGATAGGAAGACTCAAAATAAATGATAATAAACGCAAGTTGTTGTATTTGAAACTACTAAACAAGTGTAATAATTTTCTTATCCGGGCGAGAAGATCTCAACATTGTTCCTGTTAAACATAAGATGAAATTATCAATCTACTAGTGCGTAGTACAGGCTCTCAGTAAAATACACGGCAAATGTAAAAGGCTGTTGAATTATTATACTGTATTAATAAACTAGATAAACTTTTTATTCAATAATTAAGTGTGGCGGTATGCTTAACTAACAATTAAAGAATTAGTAAACTGACGTAATAACTTACTTGTTGATCTCAACAGAGGATTCCCTGTGCAATAAAAAATAACAATATTACTTTTGCTATATACTTCATGATATCTATGTTTTTGTGAAAAGAAAAAAACCAATATATTTTATTATAGATACAATGTAGGCATTGATACAAAGTAATATTAATGAGATTTGCATCACAGATGCAATGTGTCGATTTGCAAAACTTGCACGTTAGAGTGAATAATGTCTTGCTAATCTGTTTTAAGACAGATTAGAGTCCCCTTTCCCGCAGCACACTTAAATGAATTTTCAGTCCGTGGTCCATAACACTGCAAAAATAAAAACCTAGTAATTCTATGATTTTTGATATCCCACTCCTATGACCTTGATCTTCTAATCCCAGAAACAATAGGGTACATCTTCTACTCATGGTACGTAAGTGTATGAAAACCCATTGCAATAGCACTGAACGTATTGGACTTATGGTTCGGACAATTTTTTATATTCCACTTCTATAACCTTGACCTTTTGACCCCAGAAAGAATAGTGCACATCTTAAATTCATGGTGAGTAAGTGTATGATGTTTCGTTGCAATTGCATTAAACCAATTTTTGATACCCCATTCTTTTGGCCTTGATCTTCTACCTTCTGACCCAAGCAACAATAGGGCACATCACTTACTCATGGGGAGTAAATGAATGAAGTTTCATTGCAATACCACTTAACTCATCGGACTTATGGTTCTGAAATGAATTGCTGACATAAGGCCGCCGGCCCAACTCACACCAAATCAAGAGTCGTGTTTTGCATGCAACACAGCTAAAAATTACGTATTGAAAGGTGTAAAAATTACGAGCTGAATTATCATACATAAATAAACACACACACACACACACCATCACACACACACGCACACACACACACACAAACACATATATATATATATATATATATATATATATATATATATATATATATATATATATATATATATATATATATATATATATATACACATATACACACACACACACACACACACACACACACACACACACACACACACACACATATATATATATATATATATATATATATTTTTATATATATATATATATATATATATATATATATATATATATATATAATATTTATATACAAAAAGGAAAAATAAAATGCAAAGCTTTCTCTAACTAATCGAATTGATACATATGAGGAAGTGGGGATGCCCTGGCAAAATGTTCATTGGTTAACATTGTGATAAAAAAAACATGGTGATAATATACTAAGTTAAAAAAGAAACGAGAAAGTAAAGGGAAATATTCAGCAAGACTTGTGCGAAAGGACATGCATCAAAGAATAAAATTAAGACCTTTGATTTATAACTTACCACTTCCAAACTGGGCTGTATACAAAAACAGATACTACAATAAATTGGTGCTGTTATTGACAGTGCAAAAAATTACAGACAGAAATGTATTTCATCAGATTGGATATTTTTTCCGGATATTTTCTTGAATTTAGGATATCGAAACTGCGCGATGAATTATTTTCCAGCTTAAGAATTGTAATTGTTATACACTGCTTTCTAACAATGGACATTAGTTCACACTATTGTAATGAACGACAGAGGTGATTAAATCTGGGTGGATGTGGTTTACCATGAGCATTTACTATGAACGATAAAAGATTTAAATTTTCAGTGTTTCATATTATGGGCAATTAGTAAATCCTTTTCCAATGGTATTTCATAGAATTCCTATCTGTAATATTCACAATATGTATATATACGTATAGATATAACGCAATGTAGACATATTTTACCTTTATTTTATCCTTTATCTACATTTTATACATTTTCTTTTGTTCTTCCATTTCCCTATGTTTACTAGACATAATGATGCAATTATTTCTACTTTCGGTTTCCAAAAATAAATATAAATGTCAATTTATTTGAGACTGTGATACAGAATTGTTACACTTTTTGATAAGCATCTAACTTCATTACGAGAGTGGCGTCATGCTATCTATCTAAGCGTTATTTTCCCTATAATTTACTTATCAATTACCATGGAAACCTACCATAGGTTAAATAACTCATCTTTAGAAAATTATTAACAACCTTAACAAAATTAATCAATGTAATTCATAACTGATTACTAACCTGGAGGAATACCTGTCAGAAGACCTGTTAAAAGAAAGACTGACTTTGAAATTTGAAGTGAATATACCGGTAGTACTATGAGTTACTAGCAATGTAAAGACGATGGATAAATCCAAACCATAAGTCTAAAAATCATGAAACCAGAGGACATAGGTAAGCTTAACATCCTCGCGATATAAGTGGAGTTACAAATTATAAATTTACTAGCGGAAAAAGAATCTGTGTAGTTAAGTTATTTCATTTATAGATTCATATACAAAAAAGTATATCATTATTTAATATAATGCATTGTCTTTCAGGTAAAACATTGAATCACGGATTATGTCCAATATGATTGATACGAACAGCTACTGAAATTTAAGGCGAGTGCAAAAAAGTTTCACAAGCTTAACATCGAGTATGACCGCCATTTGCACTGATGCATCCTTCACACCTACACCGCACTGAACGAATCAGGTTATGCCAAAATACCTGGGGAATGTTCCGCCATATGCACATTCCCGTTTTGCTGCTGTAGATGGTCATTAACAACGCGTGCGGTGTGCGGTCGTGAGTTGTGCTGCTGTAGATGGTCACTAACAACGTGTGCGATATGCGGCCGTGAGTTGTGCTGCTGTAGATGGTCACTAACAACGTGTGCGGTGTGGATAGTCACTAACAACGTATGCGGTGTGCAGTCGTGAGTTGTGCTGCTGTAGATGGCCACTAACAACGCGTGCGGTGTGCGGTCGTGAGTTGTGCTGCTGCAGAATGACGGTACGTTGTGAATTCCAGAAAAGCGTACTTTGGCCATTCAGGTGAATAGAGCCTGATGTTTAACAAATTGAATACTCATATGCAGATACGATTGTAGTATAGTAAACAGTATGTCTTTAAAAATATAGAGGGATCAAAGAATACTTTTTATGTTTTTATTTAACTTTTAAATATACACGATTTCTTATTTCCATTAGTATATGATTAGAATTTAAAACCACGTGAAATTTTAAAACAGTCGCAATTGATAGAACATATTCCAATAATCCAACATGACCGTGCGTCGTAAGCAGATCTAGCAGTGACTTCATATAACGATTCCAACTTGGCTACTTATAGCATTGGTATTGATAAATCTTTAATAATAATCTCAATGTAGACTGTAGACGACAGAGATTTTTCTAAAGTACATCAGATAAAGTAAAATAACATCCTCATATATCTTTTATCCGATCGTAGATAAAGTGTTACAGTACACAGTTTTGAATGCTAATAATACAATAGTTATTTAACATGACTGCTGCTTTCATAACAATTGACTATGGTGAATATTGATGGACCTCAGACAGTGAGATGAAAAAATAGCTGTTCACAATCACGTCCTTTTCAGTATATCTTCCACTTAGTTCAAGCTAGGATTGAACAAACTTGTTGAGCAGTTACCTAAACAACATATCTTATTAGATGACTTTAATGCTCATATAACATTGTGGGGCAGCGAGAATGTAGATAAGAAAGGTAAAATAATCGAGGAGTTTATATCAAGTCATAAATTATGTGTCTATAATTATGGGTCCAGTACCTATTCACATCGAGGACATGGTACTGATACTTCAATATATCTCACTTTAACTGATCTATCGCTTTTGACTGAGTTATGGTCAGTTAACGACGATTTACTTAAAAGTGACCATTTTTCACTTATATTCGATAGAAACACATCGTCCAATAACAGTTGTATTGGTAACTTAAGAAAGGTGACTATAGTTAAGAAAGAAAAAAGAGGAGTTACCGGCTCAAGTTTAATCAGATCGTCTTACGAACTAATCTAATTTAATTATTTAGCTAAAGACGATCCTATTCTTACTTTTGCGAATACATTAGTTCAGACTATTCCTCAAACCTCTAGATACAAAACATGGTTTGATGATAACTGTCAAGGTGTCATCATAGATAGTAAAAAGACAGAAAAAGACTTTAGACGACATCCCATTTCGTCAAATGTAAATGAATTTCGCCCAAGTAGAGACGTTGTTAGGCGCAATATTAATAGCAGCAAACACATGTTTACAAAGTTTATACGCTTTAAAATAAAGTATGGCATTTGATTAATAAAATTAAAGGTAAAAGTACTTCATATAATGTTACATATCTTCATATATCTATGATATTTTAACGTCTAAACAAGATATTCCCGATTGTTTGGGAAATACTTTTTCAAACAATTCTCCGATAATTGTTTTTCTCAATTCCGACATTTAAAACAAATATCTGAAAAAGAAAATATTGAAATGTTTGTTTTTAAAAATGGAACAGATTATGAAGAGCCTTTCTCAATAGAACAATTAAAATGCCTGGGCAAAAATAAAACGATACTGCACCTGGTCGCGATGATGTATGTACATTATCAAATTTTAATACATATTCCGTTAGAATGTAAATTTTAGATAGTATTTAATTGCATTTGTTGAATGATTTTTCACAATGTGGGAGAGTAATTCCCATTCCAAAATCTGAAAAAGATCATCCTATTAATTATCGCCCAATATCTTGACAAGCAGCCTTTGTAGAACGTTACAAAGAATGACCAATGTATGTCTTGTCTGGTTCCTGCAATACAACAATCTTCTCACCGATATTCAGTGTGTTTCAGAAGGTAGAGTAGCACCTTTGACCATAGTCCGGGCCTTGAAACATATATACGTGATGTTTTTATCAATTAGGAAAATGTGGTCCATATTCTTGGATTTGGAGAAAGCACATTATGCTACTTGAAAATATGATTGTTTAAATGATTTTTATGATAAAGGTTTGAAAGGCAGTTTGCCTATATTTATTTCAAAATTCCTTAAATATCGATTCCCGGTCTCTGCCACTATGTTTAAGAGGTTGATTGTCTCCTGCTTCCTTCTCGCGATATAACTGAAAAACTGTTGAAAGCGACGTAAAATACCTTAAAGATCGAAAGTTTACTTTTCGTTTTGGCTCCTAAGGGTCTGATTCTTTCAAGCAAATGGGAGTTCTTCTAGGATATACCATACCTGTTACTCTTTTTAGTATTAAAATAAATATCTTATTACGAGTTTAGAAATATGACATAAATGGCTCACTGTACATTGATCATTTTCTTATATGTATGTTGTCACGGGAAATTAAATTTTCAGATTTTCACAATCGGCGAATGCATAATTAGGATAAACGTAGTAAACGAAGTGAAATTCCTTGGTGTCACATTCAATAAACGATTGTCTTTTTACTTCAAATTAACTATTTATTGGCGTCACATTTAATAAACGGTTGTCTTTTTACCGCACATTAATTCTGGAAAAGTCAAATGTCTAAAAACCTTAGATATTTCGAAAGTTTTATATATTACAAAGTGGGCGCTGAAAGTGAAACTTTGCTCCAGCTTTAAAGATGGCCGATCGAAGCTGGACTGTGATTGCATTCTTTATGCTTCGGCCAGATAGTCTAATTTACAGTGTCATGACACCATACATCACCAGGACTTGAGATCAAGTGAGGTGCTTGGTGCCCCACCTGTACAAAGCTCATATGCGGAAGCAAATGAACCATCTTTGAATGAAAGAAGACTTAAATAATCATTACAATATATTATTAAATTGTATGCAAACTCTTCAATACCAACATTTTTTTCGGAGATCAGATCTATGTATTCTGATTATAAATCATACTATACAGACGGTTCTAACCTTGGATGAAGATGTTTCTTTATCTATTTGTTTACCTATTAATAGTTCTATATTTAAAGCCGAAGCTAAGGGGACGACCATTTCTGATTCGGGGGGGGGGGGGGGGCATATTTGGTCGAGTAAGATTATTTATTTTCAGACTTCTGAAGGATAGAATACTTATTTCCTTAATATTGATTGCATGGGTCTTTATACTACTAGTTTCTATAGTAACGTGTATAGTCTCTCTCAGTCTCTGGCATCCAGGGGGAGAATTTCCATTTATCACTATAGAAGGATGTGTAAAGAATCTTTATCCAATATCATTATACACTAAAACGGCATGTAGGTGAGCTTTTAAACTTCCAGTGATTACGCGACACATCATCGTATCCTTCTGTAAGACCGAATAGTAACCAATAACATAGTTAAGAAAAACAGTATCTGTTGTGTTTGCACATAGACACATAGTCACAAAGAAAATTGAGAATTCACAATCAAGTCCCTATTTCTTACTAAAAGTGTTATGACGTGTTATTACCCTGTAATTTCAGCAATTTAAACCGGTATATTACAAGCCCACATTTCGTTATGATAGATAAACAATTTGGTAAATGTATATACTATAACACTGTGCAGTTTTGGCAATTTTACCACTGAAAACCTCATTGCTAAGGTATTCTGAACCAGATAATAATGTGGGCTGTAATACACTTCCAGTGTACATGTTCTTACAGTAGCATTTCAGTTTATGAACATTAAGTCTATAGTGCTACCATCATCAGAAGTTGGTTCAACTGTCAGTTGCTGATAACTCTTGGATAAGTAGTTGTCTCTTCGTAGTTGCTTCCCACCCAATCTACATTGAAATCTCAATATACAAGCTGTCTCTGATGAAAGGTTCGTCATAAAAATGTTAATTCCTTTAGAGACTGGACCAATGGTTTGTAAAGAAATACTACATTTATATTTTTAATAGGGTATTTCAGCTGTGAAAGAAATATCTCTCTTGATGTTGTATTGCAGTTTTGTGGAAAATCGCACATGTCTGTTTTAAAGTATTATATATATATATATATATATATATATATATATATATATATATATATATATATATATATATATATATATATATATATATATATATATATATATATGTATTGATAATTAACATACTCTTCTAATATGGATCGAATATGGGGACTCGTCATAAATTCAGATATGTAGAGATGTAAATTTACATTGAAGATGTATCGTTTTCACATGTACAAATTTATTTCTACACGTTCATTTATCGCAGTGGTTTCTTTCCCATATGCACTTTCATGTGCAAATTTTACTATGCAAAACCACTCTGCAGAAGCATTACGTTTGTATTTATGTAGATCTATATTTGAAAATACATTTTATAACAAAGTTATATAATAATATATATAATAAAGTTTGCGTTTTAAATCCTTTCACTTAAAGCTTTACAAAATACACATATTGCAATTTTATATCTGTGAAATCTACAAGTTTGAAGCATTGTATTGTCCATAATTGGAAAATCACCGAAAGCATGACCCGATTTTCGAATATTTAACGACATTACAATGTCCCCCGTCTTTCGTTTTAATGACAAAACGAAAATTCTCTAACATTTCTGAGGGATTACTTCATACTTTCATACAAGTCATCATAACACCGACAAATATTGGATACAAAACATTCGGGTCAACACATGCGCTATCGAGGACTTCCATGGCTTTTGACAAACGCATGAGCATACAAGGCATTTGATATGTAGATATTGGGGGGGGGGGGGGGGGGGGGGGCGCAACTTATATCATATATATATATTTTTTCGTCTGTATGTAAGGGCATTCACGGCGGGTGTGGCTAGCGAAACAGGAGACGTTCATTGCTTTATAGCATAATTGAAATTATGGACCATATTATAACATTTTATTGATATCAGAATATACACATTGTAATGTCGTGAACAAGATGCGCTTTTCAACAATTTATATCTCTTCTGTGATGCTCAGAATCGAAATATTGGAAATGGAATAAAATCTAAATGACTGATGAGCAAAAGTACAATGAAATAGACCTAGATAATTAAAGTCAATGATCCAATTACGTTCATTCCGATCTTATCCTTAGTGGTATTACTTTAGGTGAAGGTTCTGAATCACTATCTTCCATTAAGAAGCATTCCAACTACACAACACTACCATAACGGTCCTATAGCCTAGGTCTGTATCCTACCTACAATTAATTAAGGCTTTTATGCTCCCACCAGGTATGCAGGAGGCACTGAGTATTTGCTTTGTCTGTCTTTCCGTCCTTCCGCTATTCCATCACACATTGGTTTCCGGATTATAACTCAAGTACCGTTCAACATATTTAAACCAAATTTTGATGTATACATACTTATCAAGAGAGGAGCCATCATGTTGAATTTGAGGTCAATAGAGGATAATGATGATAATATCCCTTTATGTTCATACATGTATTGTTATACCATTATTACAATCATCTTTCTTTTGTTACAGATGACCGTGGTCATTGTTTCTCTTTAATAAAGAGTTGAACAAATAGTAATTGTACTTATTTAGTCAAAAGGTCAAGGTCACAACAGTACTGAAAGTACTGGTTTTCAAGATGCTTTTCATATATTATTATATATCATTAACTGCTCATCAGAACTTGATTATATTTCACATATGTCAAGTTCTTATAAATAATGATAATCTGATAACTTATGGTTATAGGTTTTAGGGTCAATATTTCAAAAGACAAGGTCACCAATGTTAACATTTATCTGAGTAATGGCCCATGAAATATATTATTTAGGAAAGCTCTGTTGCTGGTACGAATTAAGCCCACGCCGGGGCATAATTTTAGAAACATGCTCTAGTTTTATAGTTTGTCAGCAAGAAACTAAAAACGTATTTTACATGAAGAAAAAAGCACCTAAACTCTTAGGGGAATGGTTGAGTCCACCCCTTCCCGGAATCCCCCACTACTTGTGCACATTTAAAACTCACTCCATATAATTTCAACACTAATACAACCACAAATATATATATGTTTGTTTTAAAACTTCAAATGACGATATTTTGTATATACGGAACACGGAAGAGCGAAATATTGATAATTGATCCTGTAAACTCTGAGAATTGGATCAGAACCCCTATAAAATGATCGTATTGGAAAACGTATTTAGAATTGCTCATTTTTAACGAACGTTAGTAGGATAATGTATAACAGGATTACTTTTATTTAGTAAAAATTTCAATCTCCTAGGTTAAGTATATCGAAAGCTATTGGTGAAAAACGACGGTAACTGGTCGCATACCAGTAAATCAAATGACCATACGAAATACAGTGACGGATTTAGAGCCCCCCCCCCCCCTTTTGGCCACATATTTACTAGTAAAAATCCAGATTTTGCACCAAAAATGGCTGAGAAGTTTGGCTAATACACATGTGGCCCCTTCCCTCCCCTTTTCTGAAATCCTGGATCCGCCACTGAAATATACAACACAACATAAGTACCAAACTACTTCACCTGATTAAAACTATTTCAATCAGATGGCTGAATCTATAAACAAACATATTCTGCCATAATTCACATCAATAAGCTAAGATCGTCACCTTGTCACAGTGGTTACTCATACACGGATTTGGCTATGATTTATCATTGTACGGTGGCGACACCTATTTTACTGCAAATGAACTTGGATATCCTTCTCTGCTGCAGTGCGATCTTTGTCTCCGTATAGTCAGATGCCAGATTACCACCATATACATGTTGAATGTGTATCTCAGGCTTTAGGAGTTAGTTTTCGTCGAATTATTTGTGTTCACATTCAATTACCGAGATCCTACATTGCATGTATTACGCTTATTGCATTTGTCCAATG